>JAJIBD010026458.1:0-50890 GCA_021461705.1 Cryptotis parvus
GATTCTCTGGTAAGGCTTTATCTCCAGGTCACATAGATGTTTTTTCCCTTTGTAGTTTGCTTTGTATTTGGTTTCTTTCTAGTTGACCTACTCTTGCTCTTTGTTTCAATATATTAATACTTTGCCTCTAGTTGGAAAGTTAGATTTATTTGATGATGATGATGATGATGATGATGATGATGATGATGATGATGATTTTATTTTATCTTTTGGGTCACTCTTGGTGGTGCTGGGGAATATATGGGATGCTGGGAATCAAAGCCAGGTCTGCTGAGTGTAAGGCAAAAATCCCTACCTGCAGTACTATCGCTCTGGCCCCATTTTTTTAATTAATTTTTTTGGGGTGGGAGGTGGGGTAAAGTTATTTGTTTAGACTTGGTTTTGTTTGGGGGACCACACTTAACTGTGCTCAGGAGGCTGTGCGGGCATTAACATAGGCCCTTAAGTCCAAGGCAAGCACCCTCCCACTGTACTATTTCTTCAGCCCTTTACTTTGGCTTGGTTTTTTTTTCCTTTCATGTTTTTTGTTTTGGAGCCACACTTGGTGGTGCTCAGGATTACTCCTGGCATGCTAAGGGACCACATGAGATGCCAGGGATCAAATCCAGCTGGGCCATATGCAAGACGAGGGACCCTACCTGCTGTACTCGATCTCTGCTGTTTGTGTTTTTCTCTCATCCTCTCCCTTCAGTGCTGTCTTCTCTTGTGGGTGTGACTTCCTCTGGCTATGTTTATTATTATTTGAGGGGTGTTTCCTGAGAGAGGCATGGAAGGTGGGGATGCCCATAAACTGTTAGTGGCCAGTTGACCAGGATCCTCAGTCCCTGCAGTGTTGGGAGCACCCCACCATGTGCGAGAGGACCATGTGATGGGCTTCAAAAAAGAACGGAACCTGGTCAGTTACACTGACCACTGTACTCTCCCCTGGTCCCTGCTTATTTATTTTTTTTTAGCAAGCTATAGGTCTCATTTGGGTCATTTTTATTATATATTGTTCATTGTGCCTTGAATATTACATGTCATAGTGGACTGAAGAGTTCATCCAGGGCCTGAGGCACTTTCCTTACACTTGGGCAGGATTGACCTCTGAGTGCAGAGTCAGCCCTTACCACAGCCAGGTGTGCCCCTGAGAGCACACCCCCCGCCCAAACATGCGCGGCAGGCTTGGCACACATGTCCGTCCCCCCACCCCCGCCCCGAACTTGCTGTGTGTCAGGCTTGGCACCCCCAGTCGCCTGCTGCTGCTGAGTCATGCTTTGACCTGACCGTGATGTACATTCTGCCCTTCTTATGCTTGATTTCAGATCTCATTCCAGGTTTTATTCTTGTTTCCCACAGTGTGTTCAATCCGAGTTATCGGTGAGAGTGACATCATGCAGGAATTCCTGTCAGAATCTGATGAGGTAGGTGGAAGCCCCTGAGCACCTCTTGGCTCCTCCTGAGGGGAAATAGAGTCAATATAGCCATTATGAACTGAATTACAAGAGAATCCATTATGAATTGAATTCCATAACATCTTTTAAAGAACTATTTTTTTGCCTCCCTTCTTATGTGGCTTACCCCTTCCGGGGCCTATTGTATGGTCGGACTTCTCTTTGAAACCTTTTCTACCACTCAGGTCACTGCTTTTTACATTTTATGAGAAACTTCTGTGGTCAGTATCAGCTATTTGTGGCTATCACACACACCTTATTATTATTGTTATGTATGTATTTTGGTGAGAGCAGATATCTCCTCAGTGGGCTCAGGAGGCCCAGGGCCCCAGCATCAGCCTCCAGCCAGCTGGCTGTTGGATCAGCGCCAGGCTCAGGGATGCAATACTGCTGTGTCCTGCCTTGCCGGGATACCCAGGTGCCCCGGTCGTGTTGGCGCTTCAGGGCTGCGCCTAGCGATGGTCAGGGGACCATGTGCTGCCAGAAATCGAACCTAGGCTTGGTTTGCACCCTAATCACTGTACTGTCTCCCCCCAACCCCCATTTTTTTTTATACATAGTTATTTTATATTTTTAGCTTACTAGCATATGATCTTGTTTTTTTTTTTTTTTCTTTTTGGGTCACTCCTGGCAATGCTCGGGGGACCATATGGGATACTGGGGAATCGAACCCGGTCAGCCTCGTGCAAAGCAAACGTCCTACCCTTGCTGTGCTCTGTCTCCCCCCACCCCCCACCCCCGTTGCTGTAGTTATTAGCAAATCTTTCTTCACGTTCTATTGAAAAGTAGGGTAAATAGTATTTGCATACATTAGAGGTGAAATGGCATGCTGTGTTGCTCTGCCAGGTAAAGAAATGGTCACACAAGCTGGTGGTCAACACCCATGACCTACTGAGTTACTAGTTCCTTTTTCCCCTTTGTTTTTTTTTTTTTTTTTTTGTTTTTTTTTTTGCTTTTTGGGTCACACCCAGCAATGCTCAGGGGCTACTCCTGGCTCTGCACTCAGGAATTACTCCTGGCGGTGCTCTGGGGACCATATGGGATGCCGGGATCGAACCAGGCCGGCATGAGCCGGCCACGTGCAAGGCAAACGCCCTACCCGCTGGGCTATCGCTCCGGCCCATCCCCTTTGTTTTAAGAACACTTAAGACCTGCTCTCTGAGCACGTTTCAAGCCTGTTATATGTTAACTTAGTCCCTGTACTAAGCATTAGATTTTCAGAATACGTTTAGTCGCAAGTATCTTTAATACCTAGTGCTTTACCACAGAGCAAGTTATTTGTAGATGCTTGAGTAATAAATATTAATTGAATAAAATAATATATGTAATCTGACTTACCTGTTGATTTTATATATACACACATACATCATACACATACATACACATTTATGTATGTTTATTTCCTGTTTTCCCAACTTAGATTATAAGTTAATGATTTTATGGAATTTTTTTTTTTTTTAAAGTGGTAAGTGAAAGCATACTTGTTTTTTTTTTTGTTGTTTTTTTTTTAGTCCCAGTTTTATTTTATTTATTTTTTTTTAATTTTTTTATTATACCACCATGAAACACACAATTACAAAGGTGTTCATAATTGGTTCTTGGTAATACAGTATTCCAGCACCCATCCCTCCACCAGTGCCCCATTTCCACCACCAATGTACCCCTCCCGCATACTTGTTTTTAAGTAATTTTTCTCATGAAAATTACAAAGTCACCACGGTGGTATAATAAAATGTTAAAAAAAAAAGAAAATTACAAAGTCAAAAAACTTTCAGGAATGCGTTAATCAAAAGCAGTTAGAGAAAGGTTTCTTTTTTTTTTTTTTTTTATTTTTACAATTACAAAGATATACAATTAAAAAGTTCATATTTGGGTTTTGGTCATACAGTGTTCCAGCACCCATCCTGCCACCAGTGCCCATCTCCCACCACCAACGTCCCCGGTTCCCTCCCCCTCCCCAACCCTGCTCCATGGCAGGTGCTTTATTTCGAGAAAGGTTTCTTTTTAAGGTATAGAATAATTCCTTATTCTTTGCGAGAACAAAGGAAACGCCAGACTAACTCAGGTTCCTGAGCTTCTTTTCTGCTCAGTGGTGTCATGACTTGTTCTGGGTACACGGTGGAATCTGGGCACAGAGACCAGAGAAGACTTGCTGAGCTGCTGCTTTCAGCTGTTTCCTCATCTTCAGTCTGGAGTTTTTTATTTATTTTTGTTTGGGGGCGGACACCTTGGAATGCTTGAGTTACTCCTGACTCTGCACTCAGTGCTAAGGGACCATGTGGAATGTTGGGGATCAAACCTGGGTTGACCACTTACAGCTGTGCTATAGCTTTGACCTCAAGTCTTGACATTTTTTTATTTTTTAATTAATTTTTTGCTTTTTGGGTCACACCTAATGATACTCGGGTTATTCCTGCAGTGCGTGGGGACCATATGGAATGCCAGGAAACAAACCCTGTTAACCACACACAAGGCAAACGCCCTACCCCTGTGCTATCGCACCCGTCCAAGTCTTGAATTTTTTTTTCTTTTTCTTTTTTGGGTTACACCTGTCGTTGCTCAGGGATTACTTCTGTCTGTGCACTCAGGAACTACTCCTGGCAGTGCTCGGAGGACCATATGGGATGCCGGGGATCGACCCAGGTCAACCACATGAAAGGCAAATGCCCTACATGCTGTGCTATTGTTCTGGCCCAAGTCTTGAATTTTTTTTTCTTTTTTGGGTCACACCCGGATATGCTCAGGGGGTTACTCCTGGCTCTGCACTCAGGAATTACTCCTGGCGGTGCTCGGGGACCAAATGGGATGCCAGGGATCGAACCCGGGCTGGCATGGGCCGGCCGCGTGCAAGGCAAACGCCCCTACCCGGCTGGGCTATAGCTCCGGCCCCTTTTTTTAAATTTTTTTAAAGTAAGCCAGAAGCAGGAATAAATGTTGGACCTAGACTACTTCATGCAAGTTTTCTGTTTTGAAATGCAGGACCTTAACTTTACCATATTTCTCTCATCCTTGTTCATCTTCAACATTGACTCACTTCTATTGGAGCCACAAGTCAGCCAGCTTCTTATTTTGTTTTTGTTTCTGGGCTACACCCAGCAAAGCTCACGGGTTACTTCTGGCTCTGTGCACTCAGAAATCACTCCTAGGGGTACTCGGGACCATATGGGAAGCTAAGGAGGGATGCAGGGAACGAATATGGGTCGGTCACGTACAAGGCAAATACCCTTCTTGCTCTGGTCCATGGAGGTATCGAACCCAAGTTGACCACATGCTATTTGCTTTCAAGGTGTCTTCCTTTCATTTCTCATTGGAACTTGCTTTCTGTCACCGTAGGTTGCTGTTGAGCTGATTTGTTATAAGGAAAATGAGAATACATTGGATCTTAATTAAATTCTTTCTTCCTTTCCCCCAGAACTACAATGGAGTGTCGGACGTTGAGCTGAGAGTAGCATTACCAGATGGAACTACAGTTACAGTCAGGGTTAAAAAGAACAGCACGACAGACCAGGTCTACCAGGTAAATCAAACTGGGTCAAACAGATGTGACATTAGGTGGCTAAAGCTGTGGGGGATAGAGTGAATTAAAATGCTCCAAGGATCTGGCACGCAGTAAAGTTATTAAATGTTAACAGCAATTATTGGCGATATTAATGTGAAAGTAGTTTGTCCTTGATAGAAAGATGTCCTGGATTGTAGTGGTCCTGATCAGTGCAGCCAGGTGTCACCTCTTTTAATTATATATTTTTTTTTAATTCCCTCCAGCCCTTCCCTTCACTGTTTTTGATTATGTTGCAGTCACCAGGAGCCACTTACGTGCCTGGCCCTGGTGCTTAAACACTTTCAGTCATGGTGCTTGCCAAGGGTTATACATCTGGTCGTGGTGCTGTGCTCTCACGCGCCCAGCAGGGCCACGCTCTTCATGCAGGAACACAGGTCAGGGTGTGGTGTAGAGGTGCTTTGTGGTGCTTGTACATACCTGGCTTTGATTGCCCAGAAATCTCTAGTGGCACTGGGAGTGATAGCAGCTGCTGGAATCTTACTTGGTGCATGTGAGCCCTGGGGTTTGGACCCCTATTATATGCTTATAAGGCAGGTGCTGAAAGCACCATGCTATGCCTCTGGGCTCAGAAAGTACTTTCTAGTGTCTGTGAGAACAGGAGTGCATGTGCCTCCAACTGTCCAGCTGGACGTACTCAGTAAGTGTCAGCACTATTTATGTAAAATATTCTTATTTTCTTTATGGAAATCTTTGTATTTATCGATTGGTTTTTGTTCAAATGTTTTTAAGCAGTTTCTTTGCGGGAGGGGAGGTAGTGGCACCGTGCTCAGGGATCACTCCTGGCAGGCTGTGGTGCCGGAGATCAAACCCAGCTTGGCTGTGTGCAAGGCAAATGCCATACCTGTTGTACTGTGAGTATGGCAGTTCTCCGGCCCCCTAGAATTTTTATTAGATTCATTCATCTTTTGGTAAGAATAAGCAAGTTGGTGTACTCTTCAGATTGCTTCTCATTGGGAGGTGCACAGTGCACTGATACCTATTATTAGCGATTTAGATTGACGTGTAAATGCTGGTGACTTGAGCTTTCCCTTAAGATTCCCCCTTTTTTTTATCTTTTCGGGTCACATCCGGCAATGCTTAGGGGTACTCTGGACTCTGCACTTGGGAATTACTCCTGACGGTGCTTGGGGGATCCTATGGGATGCTAGGGATTGAGCCCAGGTCGGCTGCAGGCAAGCAAGTGCCCTCCCCACTGTACTACCGCTCCGGCCCCTGTAAGATTCCCCTCCTTTTTATTTTTTTTCTTTTTGGGTCACACCCAGCAATTCTCAGAGCCAGTAATTCCTGGCTCTGCAGTCAGGAATTATTCCTGGCAGTGCTCGGGGACCTTTTGGGATGCCGGGGATAGAACATGGGTCAGGATAGAACATGTTCAGGATAGAACATGGGTCGGCATGTGCAAAGCAAATGCCCTCCTCCCTGTGCTATTGCTCCGACCCCTCCCCTCTTTGATCTTCTATCAAATGAGTGTATCACCAGTGTTTGCAGTGTTTGCTACTTTAGCCAGTGATTTGTTGTTGTTGTTGTTGCTTTTTGGGTCACACCCGGTGATGCTCAGGAGTTATTCCTGGCTCTGCACTCAGGAATTTCTCCTAGCAATGCTCAGGGTACAATACGGGATGCCAGGGATCGAACCGGGTCGGCCACTTGCAAGGCAAACGCCCCTACCTGCTGTGCTATCGCTCCAGCTCCTAGCCAGTGATTTTTCTAGTGCTTATATTATTTTACTTAACTACAATAAAGAATTTTTCCTTGTCAGTGAAAGCTGATTATTATCCTGAAATACAGTGTGTAGGAAAGGGATAGTTTTTTTCAAACTCTTTTTTTTTTTTTTGGGTCACACCCAGCAATGCTCTGGGATTACTCCTGACTCTGCACTCAGGAATTACTCCTGGCGGTGCTCAGGGGACCATATAGGAAGCTCGGGGATTGAACCCGGATCAGCTGCGGCAAGACAAGCACCCTACCCGTTGTGCTGTCGCTCCAGCCATTCATTTCAGAGTAGTGAATTGGTGTGTTAATAAGATGTAATGCTATCCAGTGAGATAATTGTTTTATATTTTATCCTGGGACTTTAGGTATTCAGTATCTGTGGGTGTTTGAATGGTCTTCTCTTTGACCAGTGGGATACCCTATTGTGTATTCTATATCTTTTGATATAACCTATTTGTTTGTGATAAAACACTTCTTGTTCTTTGGTGTTTTTGTTTTGGGGGCCACACCTGACCATGCTCAGGGTTTACTCCTGGCTCTGTGCTCAAGGATCACTCCTGACAGGAGTCAGGAAACCATATATGGTGCCAGGGATTGAACCCAGGTTGGGGGTATGCAGACAAGCACCTTACCTGCTGCACTGCCTCTCTGGCTCCAAGCACTTTTTTTTTTTTTACTTTTTTGGGTCACACCCGGCAATGCTCAGGGGTTTCTCCTGGCTCTGCACTCAGGAATTACTCCTGGCGGTGCTCGGGGACCATATGCAATGCCGGGAATCAAACCCGGGCCAGCATGGGCCGGCCGCATGCAAGGCAAACACCCTACCCACTGGGCTATCGCTCCGGCCCACCAAGCATATTTTTAAGGTAGACCCTGGTGTGATGAAACATTTCAGAGAGGAAAGTTGATATTAAGGAGAAACTTGTCTGCTTGAAGGGGAGAAAGCGCTATTTAGAAATGATATTTGAACCAAATTTAGATTCAGTCCTTTTTACTTAATACATATTTATGTATAGGTGCGTATACATATAAAGAGTAGCTTGAATGGTAAATTTAAATAATGTGACACCAAGCTGGCAAAATCTATGTCTCAGTTAAAAACAAATGTGTGTGTGTGTGTGTGCGTGCGTGCGTGTGTGTGTCAGTCTCAGGATTGACCCCGGGCATCCATCTCACGTGGGAGACTGTGCTCGGGTACGGGGCCTCCTTTCCTGACCCCAGACCTCTTGGTTTTCTTCCCTCTCCTCCCATATGCATGTACTTGTTTTTTTCCCACAGTATTTTCTGACTTGAAACTAATCTACCCTGCTCATACCTTAGGCTATTGCAGCGAAGGTTGGCATGGACAGTACAACAGTGAATTATTTCGCCTTATTTGAAGTAATCAATCATTCCTTTGGTAAGTAATACAGTAAGCAGTAGGTAATGTTGTCTGGGAACCTTTTTATTCTTTTTTCCTATTGCACCCTTTTTTTTTTTAATGGTGGCATGGATCTAATCCAGGGCCTCAGACCTGCATCAACTCTTCCACTGAGCTCATTCCCAGACCCCTGGGTATTTTACTTTAATGCTGTCATACTAAAGCCCTCCAAAGCTGTCAGTTTGAAACGGTTGCCTAGAGAAGAACTTGAAGACAAGAGCAAACCCATTGTTAAAACTATCTCCAGCCCTGGAGGTCCCGGGAGACCCATGTCAGGGGCGGATGAACATGTCAACTCTGTTTCCTTTTGTAAGGCACTTACTTAACTGGAGCCTTGCACTGAAGCAGCTACTTTCTGAGGTTATTTTTAATCAGAGGCTTAAAAGTCACATATTTCAATGAAGTAGCCTTAAAGAGAATAGATGCTTCATTTAGCCATAACTTCAGAGAACTCTATCTTTTTTAAATGTATTATTGCTTAAATGTGTTTGCAATGGCACTGACAGGTGTGGTCTTGGTGTCCGGTTCCCGACCTTTTCTAAGCACCGTTGACTGCAGAGTTGTTCAGTATGATTTGTTACAGGCATTCAGTATTCCAACACCAATCCCACCACCACTGTCAACCTTCTCGCCACCATTTTCTCTGTTTTCCCAACTGCCCCTCATGGCAGAGCCACACAGTTTACTTTATATTGCTATTGCCCTAAATGGCTGGCAGAATGATCCCCAAAAAAATGCTTTCAGCAAAAGAAAATTTGTGAAAATTGTTGTATTTCGCCATGGGGAAATTAAATCCTGAGCAGTTGTTGCATGTTCAGGCTTCTGTCTTACACTCCCATCAATCTGGTGTGCTCCTATTGGGATGTTAGAACCGTAGAGATTGGAGATGTCGCCCAGAAAATTCCAGAATATTTAAATGGATGGTGAGTTTTCATGGCAGGGGGTGCTGGTGGGGTGTCGTGTGGCTGCTGGGACTCCCGGAAGTTCAAAGAGGTGAGGGTCAGGGAATGGTGCCTACCTCAACTCTGAGAAAGCCTGGAGTTTTCATCCCCCCAAAAAAAAAAAAACTAGTGTACCTCAAATATTGGTCAGTTTGGCATTTCTACAGAGCTCAGTTGTGGGGCAGTGGAGTCTGGCCATAGGCATGGCGGCACCTTCCTGTAAATTTTTAAGAATAGCTTTTTGTGGGGCCAGAGCAATAGTACAGTAGGTAGGGCTTGCTTTAACACATCTCACCTGGGCTCTATCCCTGGCATCCCATAATCCCCTGAGCCCTTCTTGGTGTGATTCCTGAGTGCAGAGCCAGGAATAGGACCTGAATACTGCCAGGTGTGGCCCAAAACACAAAAAATAGCTTTTTGTTTTCAGGAGTTGAGATGATTTAAAACTCCTTGCTTTGGGCCGAGCGATAGCACAGTGGGTAGGGCATTTGTCTTGCACACAGCTGACCTGGGTTCGATCCCTGGCATCCCATATGGCCCCTCTGAGCACCGACAGGAGTAATTCCTAAATGCAAAGTCAGGGTAACCCCTGAGCATTGCCCGGTGTGACTCAGAAAGCAAAAAAAAAAAAAAAAAAAAAAACCTCTTTGCTTTAAAAATACTGTGTGTGTGTGTGTGTGTGTGTGTGTGTGTGTGTGTGTGTGTGTGTGTGTGGCACACAAATTGGTTCTTGGAAGGTTTATTTTATGGTAGCTGGAAATTCTTCAGTTTTTTTTTTTTTTTCTTTTGGGTCACACCCGGCAATACTCAGGGGTTTCTCCTGGCTCTGCACTCAGGAATCACTCCTGGCGGTGCTCGGGACCATATGGGATGCCGGGGATCGAACCCAGGCCAGCACAGGCCGGCCGCGTGCAAGGCAAACGCCCTACCCGCTGGGCTATCGCTCCAGCCCTGAAAATTCTCTCAGTTTTATTTCATGAAAGTTAAGGATGGCAGCCACCCTTGTTGTGTTAGGACAACAAAGAGAGGCTGGAGGTATGGGCTTGTGGCAGAGCACCCCTCAGCCCACCGCTGCATGCCCTTCCCACCAGAACTTCTGGGCAAGAGAGGGAAAAAAGACCCAGGCTTCTCCAAAGGATAGAGAAAGAAAAGATCCTTACTTCTCACAAAACAAGACCATGGAGAGTCCCGGAATTCTTTCCCTTTCTGGAATGAGGAAGGCAGTGAGATAAGGCAGGGGGAGAGCCTGTTGATTGATTAGCCCTTCCTCATTGGGGCGGGCCTAGCAGAGCTGTCACTGCCCTTCCTCATTGGGGCGGGGCCTAGCAGAGCTGTCACTGCCCTTCCTCATTGGGGCGGGGCCTAGCAGAGCTGTCACTGCCCTTCCTCATTGGGGCGGGGCTAGCAGAGCTCTCACTGCCCTTCCTCATTGGGGCGGGCCTAGCAGAGCTGTCACTGTTCTCCCACATCAATGCCGACAACTTTAATTATCCCTCAAGCAGACATCTCCCTCTTCTTTTTCTTCTCAACTTCTGACAGTTTTCAGCTGATCTCAGCTGAGACATAGGAAAGAAAACCTACACAGGACTGTTAGGGAACCCATCAGCTCGAACTCTATTCTCATCCATTTCTAGGCTTTAGTTTTTTAATTACCTGGGGAATAGTAAAACTGAGTTTTGCAATATTAAAAGGTCAAGTAAATCAAGAGAAAATAAATGAGCTTTCTAAAGAAGTTAGATATCGGGGACTGGAGCGATAGCACAGCAGGTAGGGCGTTTGCCTTGCATGTGGCCAACCCAGGTTCCATCCCTAGCATCCCATATGGTCCTCTAAGCACTGACAAGAGTGATTCCTGAGTGCAGAGCCAGGAGTAACCTCTGAGCCTCGCTGGGTGTGACCCAAAAAAGCAAAAAGATAAATAAATAACAGTTAAAGAAGTTAGATATTAAAAATGACTTTGTTTGCCCTGCTTGTGTATTGTTCAGAAGAGGAAACAGTTACTCAGGAGACATCTTTCACTTTGATGAATTGCTTAGGGTTGCAGTGGTAGAGTGGGGAGAACCTTGCAGCTCTTACTAAAATAAAAACAGAAAAGTCCCAGTTGGTTGAAAATTGAACAGGAGGGCGGAGCGATAGCCCAGCGGGTAGGGCGTTTGCCTTGCACACGGCCGGCCTGTGCTGGCCCGGGTTTGATCCCCGGCATCCCATGTGGTCCCCTGAACACCGCCAGGAGTCATTCCTGAGTTCAGAGCCAGGAGTAACTCCTGAGCATCGCCGGGTGTGACCCAAAAAAGCAAAAAAAAAAAAAAAGAAAAGAAAAATTGAACAGGAGTCACTGAATGCACCATAACTGATGAAGAGGGAAGACTCTAGATATACCGAGCGACGTGCTAGAACATGCCAGCTAACAAGTACAGTATTGTCACTGAGTCGGCGTGTTCTTCAGATGCTGCTCTCGGTAGCTGTGACAGTGCGCAGTCCTGAGGCAGGGCTCCTTGAGGACCAGAGTTCATTTCTGGCTCACTCTTCACTGCCTGCCACATTCTGTGCTCGGGGGAAACTCCTCATGTCTCTTCTTTGTCGTTCCTCTCAGTACGGAAACTGGCGCCTAACGAATTTCCTCATAAACTCTACGTCCAGAATTACACATCAGCTGTGCCAGGCACCTGCCTGACCATTCGAAAGTGGCTTTTTACAACAGAAGAAGAAATCCTCCTGAATGACAATGACCTTGCAGTCACCTATTTTTTTCATCAGGTGAGTGAAGATCTTCCTCAGCGCCCTCATTTGCTTCTGTTTGTATGTGGCTGTAGTGGGTTCTTCGCACGTTGGTCTCCTGCCTCCAAGTGCAGTTGCAGAGTGTTCTATGCCGTTTGCAGAAGACAGTACATTCAAGAAATGAGATAGCCTGGAGTTTTAGACGAGCTTAATGACTGTGTTTTCAAAGTTTTTCATCAGGATTGCATTGAGTTAAAAGCACCAAACTGTTCTAGATTGTAATGAAAGGCATCTGTAGACTCCACCTTGTAACCACGGTTTTTTTTTAGCTTGTTTTTGTTGTTTTGTTTTGCTTCATATTAATTTCCATATCTCTAGTATATTTTGATCATTTATGTTATTGGTTATGATATATTCTAATATATGCTATGTTGATAGGTTATTTATTTATTTATTTTTGCTTTTTGGGTCATACCTGGCGGTGCTCAGGGGTTACTCCTGGCTCTGCACCCAGGAATTCCTCCTGGCGATGCTCAGGGGACCATATGGGATGCCGGGATCGAACTTGGGTCAGCCGCATGCAAGGCAAACGCCCTACCCGCTGTGCTGCCCTACCCACTGTGGTTTGTTATAACCAAAATAACTGGTTCAAGTTATCACTCCAGCTGATAAGTTTTGTTTTATTACTTGGTTATATTGCTCTGAATTTATTTCGCAGACTTGGGTAGTATGTCTTCATTTTCCACCATAGAAGACTGGTGTATTAGTTCTTTCTTTCCCCACTCTTCTGCTCTCTGCCTGTGTTTTACATCTCTCTGTCCTTAATATAGTCAGATTATTGCCAGATCAGTAGCACAGTGGAAGGTGTTTGCCATGCATGCAGCTGACCCGGGCTCAATTCCTGGCATTCCCCATGTAGTCCCCAGCACTGCCAGGGTTTAATTCTTGAGTGCAGAGCCAAGAGTATCCCCTGAGCATCACCGGGTGTGACCCAAAAAGAAAAAACAAAACATATATAACCAAAAAATACAACAGTAATCTGACTCTTTCTACATATGTATAGAGAGAGATATTATATATATATATATATATATATATATATATATATATATATATATATATATATATATATATATATAGTCAATTACTGTCGTATTTTTAGGGGGTTGTTTTTTTTTTTTTTTTTGCTTTTTGGGTCACACCCGGCATGCTCAGGGGTTACTCCTGGCTCTGCACTCAGGAATTACTCCTGGCAGTGCTCGGGGACCATATGGGACGCCGGAATCGAACCCAGGCCGGCACAGGCCGGCTGGGTGCAAGGCAACGCCCTACCGGCTGGGCTATCGCTCCGGCCCCTACTGTCGTATTTTTAGATTATATTTTTATGATTATAAATTAGAGCAGTTATACCAAGAATATTGACTGCTCTTTTCCTCTAGCATTTATAAAACTTTATGTAAAGTATCCTGTTATTATTCTAATTGAATTTTTTTTTTTTTTTTTTTTTTTTGCTTTTTGGGTCACACCCAGCAATGCTCAGGGGTTTCTCCTGGCTCTGCACTCAGGAATTACTCCTGGCGGTTCTCGGGGGACCATATGGGATGCCGGGATCGAACCCAGGCTGGCATGGGCCGGCCGCGTTCAAGGCAAGCACCCTACCCGCTGGGCTATCACTCCGACCCCTAATTGGATTTTTGTTAAAGCTGTGTCTTTATTTGGGGTCGTTTGGGATCAGCACACACACAGCAGCAGTGGTCAGTGGCTGCTCCTGGCTCAGTGCTGGAGGATCAGACTGTGCTTCTTTCTGCTTGTGAAGCCTGCATGTCGCCTGCTGCAGCCTGAAACTTATCATTTAAGTGAAGAGAAATCATTTTATTAATATGATATTCTAATGAACATTTTTATTTTATCTTTTTTTTTTTTTTTTGCTTTATTTTAGTCACACCCAGCAATGCTCGGGTTACTCTTGGCTCCTCGCTCAGGAATTATTCCTTGTGGTACTCGGGGAACCATATGGGATGCCAGGGATCGAACCTGGGTCAGCCTGGTGCAAAGTAAATGCCCTATCCTCTGTGCTATCATTCCAGCCCCGAATGTTTTTATTTTATTCAGCTCATCCAAGGTTTAGTTCTGCAGTGTAGTTTGACATATGCCCCCTTAAATTAATTCCCAACAATTGTATATTTTTAGTAACTTTATGAGAGAATTTTGTTTTGTTTTGTGACGTGGAAAAGTCACTAGTCTCAGGTCAAAATAACTGGTTCAAGTTAAACTCTGCATTGGGTTAATACTTAGCATAGTTTTGCCAAGGTCAGTTTTCTGATCTGTTAAAGAATAATTATACTCCCCTTTTGCTTTTAGCATATTAACATTCTTGTTGGGGTTGGGCCACCTGGCAGTTCTCCTCCTAGCTCTGTACTCAGAGGTCATCCTGGCAGTGCTCAGGAAGTCATGTGCCAAGAATCAAACTGATGTCACATGCAAACGCCTTCACCCGACCTCTCTCCAGCACCCGCTCTGCCATCTTTACATGTATGGCTCAGTAATGGTATGTTCACATTCATATGTAACTGATTGCCAGGAAGATTTTCACCTTTCAACTCTGTATCCACTAAAAACTCTTATTTCTGTGGCCAGAGAGCTAGCACAGCAGGTAGGGCACTTTCTTTGCATGCGGCTGACCTGGGTTTGATTCTCAACATACCAAATGGTCCCCCAGGAGGAGTTCCTGGGGTGAGTTCCTGAGTGCAGAGCCAGGAGTAACTCCTAAGCATCACCTCCGGGCCCCAAAACAAAGCAAAAAACAAGCAAACCTTTTATTTCCTCCTCCTCACAACTCTTAGCAAGCACCGCTCTACTTTCTGAGTGACTGACTACTTTAGATTACTTATATAGGCAGAATTGCACAGTATTTCTTCATATGAAAAAAATGTATAATTGATTTATTTCATTTCTCATTTGTCCCAATTTCATTCATGTTGTATAGGACAGAACGTCCTTCCTTTTTAAGCCTGAATAATATTATATTGTCTCTCTATTTACATCACGCTTTGTTTATTCATCTGTGGGTGGATAGGTGGATTGCTTTAGCTCTTAGCCATTGTGATGCTGTAGACATGGGCTGAGCAAATAATCCTTTAATATCCTGGTGGGTTCTTTTTTTTTTTGGAGGGGGATTGGGTGGAAAGTTTGAGCCACACCTCACTTGGAAGTAAGGTCAGGAAGTAAGCTCAGGGCTTACTCCTGACTCTGCTCAGGGATCACTCCTGGTAGGGTCAGGAGACCATATGGACTACTGGGGATCAAACCCGGGTTGACCATGTGCAGGCAAGTGCTCTACATACTGTACTGTTCTCTCACCCCCAGATAAACTGTTAGGGTTGTCTCGAATGGTGTGTGGTCGACTTCCCTGAGTCTTTTCTCTGTGAATGCCATACCCTGTGCCTGTAGGAGCTCTGGCCATCTGCCTGGACGGACAGAACCTTCCCATGTGAATGACCCTCAGAGCAGTAATTACCATGTGTGGTTCTTAGAGGAAACAAACAGCTGAAAAATGCTGATAGCAATGATGAGAATAATAACTATTGGTATATACTTTATGAAACTCAACATGTGCTGTCTCTTTGTCTCCTTGGGAGAGCAGTGTAATAGTGCTTCATAGACTTTGAGGGTTTTTTTGTTTGGCAGCCACACTTTGTAGTGGTCAGGACTTACTTCTGGCTCTGTGTTTAGGGATCACTCATGGTGAGGCTCAGTGGACCATTTATGGTTCCCGAAATTGAACATAGGTGAGCCGCATGCAAGGCAAATATCTTAAGCCCCTATATTATCTCTTCATCCCCTACTTTGAGGGTAATGTAAGAGACTAAAACACCTACCCCCACGCCTCCCCACACACACTGGTAGGTGATAGATAAAAGCTGAAGTTGTCGCTTGACTTTAATCTCAAACTCATCCAGTTCTGCAAACATTTTTCTCTTAAAATACAGAGGGAGTGGTAGAGCCTGGGTTTGTGATTCAGTGGTTGAGCTCATGTCATGCCTGTGATGCTCTGGGCTTTATCCCCACAAAACAGGCAAAAGACAAAGGCAGTAATTTGTACCTTAAGATAAAGGTTTAATAATATGAACATTCCTCCAAAAACTAGACATTGAACTCCCATTTGACCCAGCAATACCACTCCTGGGAATAGACCCTGGGAGGCCAAAAACACAGCAGAAACACCATCTGGACGCTCTATGTTCATAGCAGCACTATTCACAGTAGCCAGAATCTGGAAACAACCAGAGTTCCCAAGAACAGATGACTGGATAAAGAAACTTTGGTACATCTACACAATGGAATACTATGCAGTTGTTAGGAAAAATGAAGTCATGAAATTTGCCTACAAATAGATGGAAATGGACATGGTAAAGAAGTTGTGATAGGTGTTTTGATATCACAACTTCTTTGCCATTCATTAGATTTTCTTCTTTTTTTTTTTCTGTACTTGGTTTTTTTGTTCTTGTTTTGGGACCACACCCAGCAATGCTCAGGGGTTACTCCTGGCTCTGTCTGCACTCAGGAATCACTCCTGGCGGTGCTTGTGGGGGACCATATGGGATGCCGGGATCAAACCAGGTCGTTCTCATGCAAGGCAAACGCTCTCCCCACTGTGCTATTGCTCTGGTCCCTGGAAATAATTTCTTGAGTGCTGGTAAGTATATCACTTACTCTCCACACTGTGTTTTTTTGCTAGTTTACTGTTGCCTTTAATTCATGTTTGTATATGTCTTCTGGTGCCCTCTGATTGTTTCACATGAATAAATTAACCAGAATTCAAATCTCTTTAGCTCCAGAAACAAGATCCCTTGTGTCCTAGAGAGCAGCCTTGAGCATATGCCAGATACTTTAAAATGCTTCTTACTCAGAGTGAAGACACCCGTGAGGCAGGGTTTAATGTGATGACGATGGTCCAATGGATGAGTTATTCTGAAAATGAATCTGTGTCTTTTTATTTTTATCTATAACGCACTTGGTAATGATTTTCACATAGCTTTCTTCACTGCCTTTGTGTTGGTGACAGGCTGTTGATGATGTGAAAAAAAGGCTACATCAAAGCTGAGGAAAAATCCTACCAATTACAGAAACTATATGAACAAAGGAAAATGGTCATGGTAAGTTATTTCTTCATCGGCTATTTATGAAATATGCCTTTATACCTCTTAAACATGCTATTCCATCCCACCTTTTTTTTCCATCTATACATTTTGGGAAAGTGTTGCAACCTAGTCAATGACTTTATTTAAAATCATTATATTGGGGCCAGAGCGATAGCCCAGCGGGTAGGGCGTTTGCCTAGCACGCAACTGGCCCATGTCGGCCCGGGTTCGATCCCCCGCATCCCATATGGTCCCCTGAGCACCGCCGAGTAATTCCTGAATGCAGAGCCAGGAGTAACCCCTGAGCATCGCGGGTGTGACCCAAAAAGCAAAAAAAAAAAAAAAAAAAAATCATTATATTGAAGGAATATAGACCTTAATACAAACCGTTCTAGTCTCCATTTAACAAACAATACATTTTATTGTTAAAAGCTCTATAACTTCATTATACAGTGTACAAATATGAAATTTTATTATTAATAATTACCAGGTGGGGGCCGGAGCAATAGCCCAGCAGGTAGGGCGTTTGCCTTGCACACGGCCAGCCCATGCCAGCCTGGGTTCACTTCGGCATCCCATATGGTCCCCGAGCACCGCCAGGAGTAATTCCTGAGTGCAGAGCCAGGAGAAACCCCTGAGCATCGCTGGGTGTGACCCAAAAAAGCAAAAAAAAAAAAAAAAAATTACCAAGTGGTTTTCTTGTTCTTGTAATAAAGAGTTCTAAAAATACTTGCCAAACAATAAGCATGATAAAAATAAGATCTTTTGAGTGTGTTTGGTTTTGGGGGCCACACCTTGTGGTACTGAGGGGTTATTCTTGGCTCTGTGCTCAGGGGGTTACTCTTGGCTCTGTGCTCAGGGATCACTCCTGTGGACATAGGGGACCTTATGGCATTGGATCAAAACCAGGTCAGCTTCATGCAAGGCAAGTGTCCGCCCCACTGTACTATTCATTCCTGCCCCCAAAGTTTGAACTTTATTCAAGATTAGTTTTGTTTATTGAGTGATAATTTTCAGAGCCAGCATGGTTGGGACAGTGAAACTTCCCACCCAGAGGGATCCCTGAGAAACTAAAGTCTTGATACCGTTATCTCCCACCAAACAGGGGAGGTGGAGGAGACATCAAACCACTCTGCTTAGACACCACTGAGTACCCTCAAGCAGACTCCCATCACTTCTCAGGAGGTGCTCGGGTCTGTAGCAAGGACCGCCCACGAAATCCCCAAGGTTCCTGCTCAGTAAAGAAGTTTTCTGCAGGTTTCTTTCGTATTCAGTTGAGGGTAGCTCATACTTTTGCCCTAGTTTGCAGTTAAGAATCAGTGCTTGTATTATTCATTGTAATTAAAGATTTTGTTTTCTGTTTATATTTGAGGGAGGGTATTTTTTTCCCTCTTGTTTTTTGTAAGTACCTGGCTGACAGGGCTTACTCCTGGCTCCTGCTCTGATATCACTCCTGGCTTGTTGGGGATCAAACCAGGGTTCACTGTATGCAGTACAAGCACCTTAACCTGTTTAGCTCTCCAGCCCTATTTCCTACCTGTTTACAAATTAGATTAACTCCAAAGTTGGATGGTTGAGAATACTGTTTACAAGAGATATGGGTGTGTAGTTTTGGGTTTGGGTAAGGTTGAGGGTATTTGGGTTTTTTTTTTTTAATTTTTTTTGTTGCTTTTCTCAAGTTAGAAAATCAGTCTCAGTGGACTGACAAAGGGTTTTGTGTGATTTTAATTGATCTCATAAGTCACTGTCTGTCATTGTGGTTCCCAGCTAAGTTATATGGGAGTCATTTATGAAGCCTGCTTAAGGTGCTGTCGACTCCAGCCCAGCTCTGGGAATAGGATGTGAGAGTGTGTGTGGCGCCTTTACAGACCATACTAGTTGCCGTGAGTCAGTCCTGGAGGGAGTTGGAGCACCAGCCTAGTGTTCTCAAACATTTCTCCAGTGCAGTCCAGGTGCAGCCCTTGGAGGCTGTTGGAGATGCAGAGAGCTCTCGACATGGCCTCACCACTCACCTGAGGCATCTGCTGAGTCCAGAGTCTCCGTCCCATCTTACAGAATACCCCCTCAGCACCTAAAAAGTATCCCGAGTTTGCCTTTCCTCTCTCGCCTGATGTTGGCCATCTTCTAAAGGGTCTTTGGATTAGGAACGTAATTTAGCGACTCAAAATTTAAAGTGAAGGAGAATGAATAGGATCCTTTTTATTTTTATAATATAAATACTCCCTTATGTTAATATATTTGAAAACTTAAAAACGCTTGGAAATTCGATATATGCCTAAAAAGATATTGGGAAAAGTGATAGCACAGCTAGTAGGGCATTTGCCGTGCTTGCGGGTGACCTGGGTTCCATCCCCAGCATCCCATGTGGTCCGCCAAGCTCCACCAGGAGTAATTCATGAGTGCAAAGCCATTGGGTGTGACCCAAAAAGCAAAATAAATAAATAAAATTAATTAAAAATAAATATATATTGAGGGGGCCACACCCTAAAAAACTGCTCAGGGTTTACCTGCTGACTCAGAGCTTACTCCCATAGGAGGACTTACGGGGTGCCAGGGGATTGAACCTGGGTCAGCCGATGTCTAAGTCAGTGCCTTGGACAGAGGCAGAATTCTAGATAAAGGCATATTGTTTTCTCCTTTCCTTTGCTAATTTAACATTTACTTAATATTTCCAGTAATCTTGTATAAGCACAGTAAGAGATGCAGATATTTAAAGGGTGGCTTTTCCTGGGGACATGTCGCCATATATTCTACACTACAATCCTTAGGCCAAGTTTTTTTTTTTTGTTTTTTTTTTTTTGTTTGTTTGTTTGTTTGTTTTTTTTTGCTTTTTGGGTCACACCCAGCGATGCTCAGGGGTTACTCCTGGCTCTGCACTCAGGAATTACTCCTGGCGGTGCTCGGGGACCATATGGGATGCCAGGGATTGAACCGGGCCGGCACAGGCCGCGCGTCTGGCAAATGCCCTACCCGCTGGGCTATCGCTCAGGCCCTTTTTCTTTTTTTAATGTGTTACTTTATTTTTTTATTTTTTGCTTTTTTTGGGTCACACCCGGCAATGCTCAGGGGTTACTCCTGGCTCTGCACTCAGGAATTACTCCTGGCGGTGCTCGGGGGACCATATGGGATGCGGGGATCGAACCCGGGTCGGTGGTGCAAAAGCAAACGCCCTACCCGCTGTACTATTGCTCCGGCCCAGGCCAAGTTAGTTTTATCTTAACCCCAACAAGGTTCAAAATCAATTGCTGCATGAAAAGAAAAACAAAGATATATGAGCAATATTGACTGTACCCAAAACCTAAATGAATCAGTAAAAATTAAAATAGTGGGGCTGATAGTCTAGTGGGTAGGACATTTTCCTTGCATGCAGCCAACCGGTTCAATCCCCAGCATTGCTTAAGGTCCTGAGCACCGCCAAAAGTTAATTTCTGACACCTGACAGTGCTGGATAGCTACTCCCAGCTCTCTGCTCAGGGCTCACTGCCTGTGGGGCCCTGGGGCCCATGAAGAGATTGAATTTCTAGAAGAAACTTTTCTGTCTTACCCACTGCTAGAGTTGGCATTGCTCATGGCAGGGCCAAGTAGGACCCTGACTTCTCTCTGATACAGGAAGGATGATGGGAAGGGAAGGGCTGGGATGTTAGGATGTCAGGAGGAAGAGATGCGGTGTGAGAGTGACCCGTTCTCAGTGTTCTTGCTACTCTGTGTGGTTTTTTATGGTTTTGGGCGCCCCCCCCCCATCAGTGCTCAGGGCTTACTCCTGACCAGCTCAGGGGACCATTTATGGGGCACTGGGCATCAAGCCAGGTCGGCCGCGTACAAGGCAAAGCCCTTCCTGCTTTCCTCTCCCTCTGGCCCCCTGTTTTCTTTTTTTACCTCTAAGATCACTGCTGTTTTACTTGCACAGAAACACGTGTACGTAAGTGGTATGACGTTTCCTGCAGTGCCCAGGAGAATCCTGACAGCGTCTGGAGGCAGCAGCCAGAGCACAGCTTGGCCACAGAGCTAGCACAGAGGTTAAGACAGTGCACTGCATATGGCTGCAATCTGACTCGGCTTCCTTGGCACCACAAACAGCCCCCAAGTCCCTGGGCACCGGGCCCTGGGCAGAGTCAGCAGCGGCCCAGAGCAGAAAAGCAGCACCTTAGGCTGCCTTGCAAGTGTTTGTGCAGGCCCCTCCTCCATCACTCTAGTGTGCTCTGCTCTCCCACCCAGCTGCCTGGGACCCCTGGAAGCTGGGCATGTCCCCCACGTGCCGGTTGCCTAGGTGACCACGGGGTTGTAGAAGCTCGCTTGTTTACAGGCAGTTGGAGAGATCTTGTGTTTCCCCTGATTCCTTCCCTTTTCTCCTCCGTGCTTCTTCCCACAAGTCTTTTTTTTTTTTTTTTTTTTTTTTGGTCACACCCGGCGATGCTCAGCGGGGTTACTCCTGGCTCTGCACTCCCTGGCGGTGCTCGGGAGACCATATGGGATGCCGGGATCGAACCCAGGTCGACTGCGTGCAAGGCAAATGCCCTACCGCTGTGCTATCGCTCCGGCCCACAAGTCCTATTTTATCTCCCCTCTCAGTGAATGAGTAAAAGAGGGACTGGCCCTGAGCCGGATCAGAAACTCTGGATTGGTTGGGTTTTATTCGGGATTGGGTCTTTGCGTTGCTCTTCTAGCCTCATTCCCAAAGCTCGTCATGGCTGCTGAGCCATGAAGCCGTGTGAGAAGTGTAGAGCTGGAGTTGGGCGTTAGCTCTGGCCCGTCCCAGCCCTGTCCCCGCCCTGAAGGGGCTTCTCTCTGGTCTCTGCTGGTGCTGCTCCAGCACCCGTGCTGAGTCTTCTGTCCCCATCCTTGTCTTCTCTAGTACCTCAACATGCTGCGGAGCTGTGAGGGCTACAGCGAGATCACCTTTCCACACTGCGGCGTGCGACTCCAGGCGCAAGGGCCATGTCATCACCGCCATCAGCATCACGCACTTCAAACTGCACGCGTGCGGAGGAGGGCCAGTTGGAGGTGAGCACAGACAGGGCCTGCAGGGGCTTGGGGTCGGCGGCCCCAATCTGTCCCAGCGCCTTGGAGGGAAAAGAAGGGCATCGGTCAGACTAGGCTAGTGCAGAGGCGCAGCTGCTCGCTGCACGCAGTCTCAGTGCTGTTAGCGGGACAGCTCCCCCTCTCCGCAGCCGGCTGGCCTGCTCACGCCTGCGCCCTTGTTCTTGCCTGTGTAGAACCAGGTCATAGCATTTGCGTGGGACGAGATGCAGCGGTGGGACACGGACGAGGAGGGAATGGCCTTCTGCTTTGAGTGCGCGCGTGGAGAGAAGAAGCCTCGATGGGTGAAGATCTTCACACCATATGTGAGTTGAACACCTGGGAAAGTTGATGGAGCTTAATAAAGCTCTGCTTAGGCTGAATGTGCCAGGAGGGAGCCGTGGGGATGTAGATGTCTAGGAATCTGAACCTCTGAACCCTGGGATCGGGACCTGCACTTCCTGCTACACAGAGTCGCCACTAGGAGGAGCCAGAGAGCAGTCAGGGAGCAGCTGGTGGCCTAGCTCTTGGGAGCGTGCCTGTGGGATCCTCCCTGCTGGGATGGTCTGGAGGGGGACAGCTGGGGGGCAGGAGCTCAGAGGCTAGTTCTTGAAGGACGTGCCATGTTATGTTTTTCAGTTCAATTACATGCACGAATGCTTTGAGAGGGTGTTCTGCGAGCTCAAGTGGAGGAAAGAGGTAATTCCGAACAGAGACCCACGCGTATCTTCATCTCTGTTTGCTTCAGATGTCTGACCTCAGCCCATCTGTCTTTGGGAATACCTGCTCAAGAGAGTGGCAGGATTTTGTTTGGGTACCACCCCGGTGGAGCTCGGGGCTTCCTCCTGTCTCTGCCCAGGAATCTCCCAGGCTATATCTCTTGCCAGCACCAAGCCAGAATACTCTTTCTGAGAGGCCATTAGCCTCTGGCCACGCCTTGCCCAGTGCAGAATGTGGGCACTGCAGAGTAACTAGCTACTTCATCTCAAAGGACATGTCTGGGTCAGGGGTGCAGTCGTGAGCATCTTATTCCTGGTGTCGTGGGAAGAACACTGGGCGTGGCAATGGGATGTGGGTTCTTTTCTCTTTCCATCTCCCGGTGGTTGGTGCAAACCTCAGCCTATGTGTGTGTGACCCAGGAAGGCTGGAGAGACCTGCACAGCTCTGAGAGACCATGAGGATTGGCTCCTGAGGGGGCTACACCTGCGCAGCTCTTTTTCTTTCTTCTTTCTTTTTTGGGTCACATCTGATGATGCTCAGGAGTTACTACTGGGTCTGCACTCAGAAACTACTCCTGGCGGTGCTTGGGGACCATATGGGTTGCCGGGGGTAGAACCCAGGTCTGGCGTGTGCAAGGCAAACACCCGCCCGCTGTGCTGTCGCTCCAGCCCCCAATCTGCACAGCTCTGAGAGACTGTAAGGATTGTCTCCTGAGGGGCGCTACACCGACTGGCTGCACCTTCAAAGCCCGCGAGGACCCCATGTACGGGCCCACACCGGAGTAGTGTTCCCGCCCTGGGAGCCCCTCACCAAGGAGAGGCCAACCAGATGGACTCCCCTGTGTGCCTTCTCTTTCTGAGGGAACACCAGAGATGCTCCAGTGACCCTTCTTTCTTTCTTCCTTTCAGAACATTTTCCAGATGGCGCGGTCACAGCAGAGGGACGTGGCCACCTAGCCTCCCCTCCCTCCTCACCACCTTCATCCTCTCACCCTGGCGTCTCCCACGTCAGGCAGAGTAACCATTAACACAAAAGAAGAGAAAAAGGAAAAAAAAAGGCATTTTATTCAAAAAGTCCTAAACTAAATATTATTAATAATCCCTCTGAATATCATGTCGCTGGAATTGAGCTGGTAGAAAACAACAGATTGGTCAGCACCAGGAGCCAACTGAGTTAACACAGGAAAAGAAAAAGCCCACCCACTCTCCAGAGGCATCTTTACCCCTTCGCCTGGGCCTCATGCCGACAGACTCTCCTTGTACTATATTTTTACAACTGGAACTATGAACTCCATCCATTTGCACTGTTCAGACATATATATGTATGTATGTAAAAATTATATATACACAAATTAGCTGCACGTATATACATATATATTTCTTTTTAAATTTCATATTGATGGCAGTACCTTTTTTAGCTTGTGTTTTTACACACCTTTCACTAGAAATTCATGACTTCTTTCTTGCTCTCTTCATTTTGAAACAAACTTTAAAAGGAAAAATATTTTACAGGGAAAATACCTCTCCTCATGAAGGACTCGAAAAGTTTACAACCTGCTTGGTTTTCTTTTTCCTCCTTTTTGTACTGAGCAAAGATTCTGGCTCACCGGTTGCCACAGAGTCTGAGGAGTGAGAAGCTCGTTTCTTTATCTTCCAAGAGGCTTCCGGGAGGAGAAGGCATTTCTCACAGGCAGTGAGAGGCGTAGGACTTGGTGTGGCCTCTCAGTTCCAAGACCACCTCCTTGCCCCATCTCTCCCTTCCCGTCATGGCTCTCCGAGGAGCTCTGCCTCTCCTCACCTTCCCAGGGAGCCCAGGAGGGTGTTGCCATGGAACCTGAGACACTTCCACGGTCACTGTTGGCATGTCCCTGTCTGTTGGAGTGGGGATGGCACCGCGTGGGATCAGTGCAGTCCGGAGATTTTCAGGCTGAGGCTTGGACTTGGTAGGAACAGGAAAAAAGTGGCCTGCGTGCAAAAGCCTCTCCCTGCACCGCTCCTGACCGGTAACCACCCAGGACTATTGCACTCTGTGTCTTCCTTAAACAGTGTTGGATAGAGAACTGACAGTGTCCCAAGGCCTGGGGAAATTTTGGCATAGGCCATTGTCCAGCCACAGTCGGTACCAAACTTGACCCATCCAGCCCCAAGAGGAAAAAAAAAAACCGCAGTAAAAAATATGGTGGCTGTAGGCTCTCACTTTGATTTACATGAATCCTGGGGAGGTATCTTCAGTTCCTCAAAGGTTTTCTCATCTGGCCTTGCAGTTAGGCCTGGTGGGACCATCGAGCTGCTCCCTACGTCTCGGGCCCAGAGCAGGCCACATTCCCCGCCTTGGGCTCTGTCCCTCTCTGCACTCTGTCCTTGTGGCCCACAATCTATGTCAGGTGCTGGCGCAGCTACATAGTTCTGAGCCTTCACTTCTTTTGTTTCTTCTCCAACTTGGAAGCAGACCCTCCAGAAGGAGTCTGGTGGCCGTCACTGAGCACTATGGTGGCTCGGTTCCTTGTAACTTGTGGGTCACTGCAGGTCTCTCTCCCCCCTCTCACTCTCGCTTGCTCTTGCTCTCGCTCTCGCTCTTTCCCCTCTTTTGCTCTCTCCCTTTCTAGATCTCTCCCCCTCTCCCTCTCCTCTTCCCCATCCCCCCTCCGCCTCATCCCGCTTGCCAGACCACCCTATCTCCTCGCTCAGAAGCCAGGAGTCCACCACGGAGCCATACACAAGGCGCAGAGGACATAGGCCGCAGCCATGACCCCTGTGTGAAGCTCTCACATAAGTCAACACCTTGGCTTAAATGAACTTAGTCGCTAGCCAAAGGCCCCTAGAAAGGAGACATACTGATTTGCCACTCCACAGTGCTAAAGGTGTTTGGTGGCAGCTTTTGAAGTGGGTAAGTAGCTGCCAGCTGCCCCCTTCCCCTCGTAGAGAGAGGGAAGAACATGTCCTGGAGTCCCTGCAGCTGACCAGATGCTGGAAGGCAGATGCTCCGGGGCCCCTCTGGAGTAGCCTTTGCTTGGTGCCATGCAGACAGGACCAGCCTCTGCCCCAAGCCGGGAGTGAGCCTGGACCAGCGGCGCCTTCTCCCTGCATGGCCGTGGGGCTCCGTGGGTTCTCTGGGTTCAGACTTTGCTTTTGCATGAAGCCGTGTTAGTGTGATGCTCGTCCGCTTGCTCCGCAAATCATCCTCCAGTCCCCATCCTCCCTCAGTCCCACGGTCTGCCCAGGGAGGCTGCAGTTTGGGGAGACGGGGCACCCCCAGCTTTGCCCGGGAGAGCCCACCAGACTGTCCCTCGTCTCTTCTGCACCCCACCCCCACTTCTGTCCTCCTTGGCCAAGCTCAGTTCTGCTCTGGAAGAAGGGCTGGCTCTGAGTGACCTGCGGAGAAGGGCTTGGGCCCCATGGCCTCTGCCCTTCCCTTTGTATCCTGCTTTCTTCTTCCTGCCATCCCCTGGCCGTACCACCACGCACGGGGGGCATGTTTGTGCAGGACAGTTCCTCAGCCTAGCCTGAGCTCTCGGAGGGATCTGGGTGAATGTTTGCTATGCCTTTGGTGGCCCAGGCCAGCAGCAGTGCAGGGCTCTGTCGGTCGGGGTGACCCCTCTCATCTGCAGTCTGCAAACTTAGGAGCCTGGCCCCGCGGCAGCCCTTCTCTTAAAGGGAACTCCACCCTGCCTGCCAGAAGTGTCGACGCCCTGTTTGCGCCACCACTCTGACTGGGTCTGCTGGAGCCGCCAGCACAGGCCTAGGTTGTTCCTCCAGCTCCCCTGTGTCCTCTCAGCTTCCTTTGCAGGAAGCTGGACAGGGCTGAAGGACACTCAGAACAGAGGCCCAGCGGTGTTGTTCTGTCATACTGTCCTCTTTGAGCCCTGGACACATCCCCCAGGCTGAGGGCTCTGGAGTGGAGCAGAAGCCAAGTGGGGGAGTGACCTGTGGGGCAGAGGCACTGGTCAGCTGCAGAAACCTGGACGTTAGTTTTTTTCCGTTTCCCCCTGCCCCCCAAGCCAGTGAGCTGGGCTTCAGGTTTCCCAGGCCGTGCATACTTTTAATTTATTTGAGAGAAACTCGACTTGTATTTTCACTGCAGTATCTTGTATTTTTTATTTGTGATTTAAGAAATGTGAAGAGAAAATACACAGACACATGACAGCTAACAGTGTTTCTTTCATTCTTGTTCTAGAGCTAACCACTCTAAATTGTTTGGTAATGTCACTTAGTGTAATTAATTGTAACATATTCTTTTAAATAAATTGATTTATTGATGAAACTAGTCCTTGGTTCCATGCGATATAGATCCTCTGGGTTATGTGGGGAGCAGAGAGGCCTCTGAGATCTGAGTTCCAGTGGTCAATCTGGGTTGGCAGTACAGTGGGGAGGACGCATGGCCTTGCATGTGTCCAACCCAGATTGAGCCCCAGCACCTAGAGTGACCCCTAAGCACTGAACAAAGAGTAAGCCCTGAGCACATTGGTATGGCCCAAGAACAAAAATGATGGATCTGAAAATCCCCTCAGTCTAGTGGGACAGGAGATGGAAATGGGTGGGAAGTGTTACTGTCCAGGAATCTTACCCCTTTTGAGAGACAGAGTCATACAGGAATCAATGAACAAAGCAGAGTTTATTGTGCTGGCTAGCCAGCGTCCAGCTCCCACACGGACCTGCAGGTCCAAATAGGCAGGCGGAACCTTGAGCTTCCTCAAAAGGCCCCTTATGAAGGTTCCTCCTGTCCATCACAGCAGGGCCCATGCAGCACCAATTAGTTTATACTGTCTTATCTCTAGCCTATTTCCTTAAGGTATGTTGCTCTTTAGCCTATAGGTGTGCGGTCACATGAGCAAGTAGGCAGGGCACGTTCCTCACAAACACAGGGTCATTTCCTGACCTGTTCATCCAGGCAGGGCATGCCTGCCATGAGCCCATCTCATGATGGGCTGGCACGTCTCAAATGCGCACCAGGTCAACGTCCTGGCCCTGCCCACATTCCACAGCCCCCTCTTGTTTACCTTATCCTGGGTAGAGGCATCAGCACCCAGGGTGGGCGGAGGGCCGGCCCTTACTGATCTCTGTTGGAGGGAAATCTGAGACAAACTACTATTTTATTCCCTATTCTTTTAGGAAGTAGTAGCCTCTGGCTAGTCTGCCCCCAGTGACCCTCAGGAAATGTCATCTTCCCTTGGGTCTCATGGTACCAGCCTGCGTGGATCCGTGTAGAGACCCACAGGGCTCCCCTGCACACTGATGCTGGGACACGGGGACAGGTCAACACTGTGAACAAGTTGCCACAGCAACTTGGAGACACTTTTTTAAAAAAGGGGGCACACCCCCTGTGCTGATTGGTGTCACCCCAGCAGTTCTGGGGACCCTCTGAGGCCAGGAACTGAACCCAGGCCTGCATGCGAGGGCCCTACTTTCTCAAGCTTCAGACTCAGGAGAGTGGTTCTGGAAGCCGAGCTGAAAGGTCCACCTTAGCTTGGGACTCTCCTCTGGCATGTCCCACATGGGGCTTTCTGCGGCAGCGTGTCCCGCATGGGCTCTCTGCAGCCGTGTGTCCCGCATGGGCTCTCTGCAGCCGGCGTGTCCCGCATGGGCTCTCTGCAGCCGCGTGTCCCCGCATGGGCTCTCTGCAGCCACGTGTCCCGCATGGGCTCTCTGCGACCGCATGTCCCACATGGGGTCTCTGCGACTGTGTGTCCCACATGGGCTCTCTGCAGCCCGCGTGTCCCGCATGGGCTCTCTGCGACCGCATGTCCCACATGGGCTCTCTGCAGCCTCGTGTCCGCATGGGCTCTCTGCAGCCATGTGTCCGCAGTAGGGATTGAGAACTTGGGAATGGGCAGGGTCAGATCAGACCTGTCAGATGGTCAAGGAATTCTCTAGTTAGAACTTAAGAGTAGAAATAAAATGGAAGAAAATAGGTGTTTTTTTTTTTTTAATTTCCCTTTACCTGGGCCCCTTGGAGCCTCTGCAGTCTTGGCAATACTATGGTGCCCTTTCTGGCCACTTCTAGGCACTGCCAGGAATCAAGAACAGAGTTTCAGGGGCTGGAGAGATAGTGCAGTGGGTAAGGGGTTTGCCTTACATGCTGCTGATCTGGGTTCATCCCTGGCAACCCATATGGTCCCCTGAGCACCGCCAGAAGTGCAGAGCCAGGAGTAAACCCTGAGCATTGCAGGGTGTGGCCCCAAACCAAAAAATTAAAAGTTTTAGTGACAGAGTGAAATACTCTATCTAAAAAACAAAAACAGAACCAATGTGACAACACAGTGGTAGGGGCGTTTGCCTTGCAGGCAGTCGACCTAGGTTCGATCCCCAGCATCCCATATGGTCCCCTGAGCACCGCCAGGAATAATT
Source organism: Cryptotis parvus (assembly GCA_021461705.1). Lineage (NCBI taxonomy): Eukaryota > Metazoa > Chordata > Mammalia > Eulipotyphla > Soricidae > Cryptotis > Cryptotis parvus. The sequence goes on from JAJIBD010026458.1 coordinate 29,006, forward strand.
CCTTAGTGCAGAGTCAGGAGTAACCGCTGAGCATCTCCGGTGTGACCCAAAAAAGCAAATAAATAAATAAATAAATAAATAAATAAATAAATAAAATAAAGCAGAGTTATGTGGTTTTCAATTAGTTTTAATTTAGGTGCAGTTGAGGATCATTTAGGAAACTTCTCTGCAGTTACTGAGTAAAAGCAGTGATCATTGGAGGGAATATATGAGAAGAACTTTAGGATTTGATAACAATGAATTTATGTGCGAGGAGTAAAAGTCTCCCAGAGTTTCATGGAATGTAGAAATATTTAAAGAGTTGAAATTGGAGTAGAAAATACTTACTTTGAACCTAAAAGAATTTAGGCAAGATCAGAGAGTATATTTAAGGGATGTAAAAAAATATAATATGATACCAATATCCAAGGCCAGACAAAACATGGATCAGGAGGTCTTGTCAGAGGGTAAAGCCTACTGCAAATGTGTGGGACTCAGAAGTTAGGCAATACAGAGAAAGGAACAGTGTACTGATGATTATTGTAAGTGATAATACCAGTGTAGAACTGAGCGTTGAAAGTAGGCAAAATGATATACATGATAACCTCTATGTATTGCAATCCACAGTGTAAGAGAGAGAGAGAGAGGAGAGAGAGAAATGAAAATTGCCTAAATTGCCTGCCATAGACGCAGGCTGGGGGAGGGTGAGAAATCATGAGGCACTGGTGGAGGGAAATGGGCACTGATGGAGGGGATGGGTGCTGGAACACATGACTGAAACCCAAATATGAACACTTGTAACTCACGGTGGTATAATAAAAATTTTTTTAAAAAGAACCAGAGAGTACAGTGGGTAGGGCACTGGCCTTGCACATTGGCAGAATGGATTTAGTCCCCAGCACCATGTGTGGCCCACTGAGCCCCCACCAGGAGTGATTCCCGAGCAACAGCTGTGGCCCAAACATCTCCCATCACCAAAAGGAAAAAGAATGTAGGCAGATTAGAAGTGATGACCAGTGATTGTGCCCTAACTATTTGCTGAGCACTCTAGAATGTTCTGGGTACTATTTAAAGTGATGGGGATTGGGGCGGAGTGATAGCACAGCAGGTAGGGGCGTTTGCCTTGCACGCGGCTGACCCGGGTTCAATCCCGGCAACCCATATGGTCCCCTGAGCACAGTCAGGGAGTAATTCCTGAGCGCAGAGCCAGGAGTAACCCCTGAGCATCTCCGGGTGTGACTCAAAAAGGAAAAAAATGCAATGTGGGGCTAAGCAATAGTACAGCGGGAGGGCACTTGTCTTGCATGCAACCAGCCCTGGTTCAACCCCTGGCATCCCGTAGGGTCTCCCAAGCCCCACCAGGAGTGACCCCTGAGCACAGAGCCAGGAGTAAGTCTTGAGCACTGCTGGGTGGGGCCAAAAAATCCAAAAAAGAAAAACAATATATTGAAAGGATATATTATTGCAGTTGCATTGTTGGGGTCAAGAGGAAGCCGATACTCAGAAATAAACCTACAATGCTCCAGACCAGATAATCAGAACGAGAATTCTGGGTGTGGGCTCCTTAAAGTTGGGAACAGCCCTGAGTGGAGACTCTTCTGTCCCGGCTATGAAGAGCTATGAAATGTAGACAAAGGAGAAAAGTCTGTGGCTCCAGACCTGCCCCCCACGCCGACGCTAAGTGGCGCCACCTGGTGTGCATCCATGGCAGCGCCGTGCGTTAGCCAAGGTGGGGATGCAGGGTCACCACTGTATTCTCCCCCTTGTGCCCCCAAACTGAGGCTGATTTTCTAGAATATTTCCATTCCTGTAAACGGAAGCCTTGTTCCGACCCCTGCTCTAGTCCTGTCAGCTCCATCCTGTCTTAAGAAGTTTATCTTCGGGGCGGGCGATAGCCCAGCGGGTAGGGCGTTTGCCTTGCACGCGGCTGGTCTGTGTCCGCACGGGTTCGATTCCCGGCATCCCCATATGGTCCCCTGAGCACAGCCAGGAGTGATTCCTGAGTGCAGAGCCAGGAGTAACCCCTGCGCATTGCCGGGCGTGACCCAAAAAGCAAAAGAGAAAAAAAAAAGTTTATCTTCTCTGTATAGGGCCATGACATTATTTTTAATTATATATTTTTGCTTTTGGGGTCACACCCGGCAATGCTCAGAGGTTACTCCTGGCTCTGCACTCAGGAATTACTCCTGGTGGTGCTCGGGGACCATATGGGATGCCAGGAGCAACGCCCTCCCGCTGTGCTGTCACTCCGGCCTGGGGCCACGGCATTTGAAGGCGCTTCATCTAGCCTCACTGGCTGGGGGCTTCTGTCGTCTCCCATTTTCTTCAGCTGGCCCCTGTTTTGATTTGAGAACGCTTCTACATGAAAGAGCTGACCCCAGGACCTAACAATGATGCCTCATTGTTAGCATCATTCTATGCTTCATTCTATGCATCATTGTAAGCATCATTCTATGCTTTCTTCACTGTATCACTGTCTTCCCGCTCATCTTCGATTTGCTCGAGCGGGCACCAGTAACATCTCCATATGACCTGTCTCATGCAAGTAGAGCCCAAAGGAACCTGCTTGCTCCAGGAACATAAAGAGCCTCAAACCATTCCATCAGGTCATGGGAATGAGGTCAATAATTGTTACTGGTATCTGGCATATCAAATATGACACGGGTAGCTTGCCAGGCTCTGCCGTGTGGGTAGCATACTCTTGTAGTCATCTCAAAATTCAGCACTTATTGATGAACTGCACAGCTGCTTGCGGCCACCACGAGCCAGGCTGTTATAGGCTGGTCTGCTGGGTGGAGTTCTGACGAGGAGGAAGTCCGGATGTGGAAAATGGTGGTCCCTCATGAAGTGGGGGGGTCGTCTGGCTTGTTGTGAGGCTCTGCTGGGGTGGTGGGCCAGGGATAGAACCTGCCATCCCTCCCGGGCACCTCATGAGCGGCTGGGCACAGTCAGAGCCAGTAGCAGCTCTGCCCCATGTCTGTCTCTGGATCAGCATACCTGGGCCGGATTTAAAAGACTGCAGCAGGGTGGATCTCGATGAGCCAGGCTGTGATAGGCTGGTCTGCTGGGTGGAGTTCTGATGAGGAGGAAGTCCGGATGTGGAAAATGGAGGTCCTCATGGAGTGGGGGTTCGTCTGGCTTGTTGTGAGGCTCTGCTGGGGTGGCAGGCCAGGGCTAGAACCTGCCATCCCTCCCGGGTGCCTCATGAGCGGCTGGGCACAGTGAGAGCCAGTAGCAGCTCTGCCCCATGTCTGTCTCTATGCTTTCTTATTCCTGAAAAATCTGCTTATAAAGGATGAACCTGGATTTAGGCTTTGCCTGTCTGCTATTTTGGAGTTCCTGCCCCCAAGGTTTTGTTTCTCCCAAGAGGCTCCTCTATCTCCTTCCTCCCCATCATCTGGGCAGGCAGCAGGTGCTGGCGGTGTCTGGAGGGAGGCTGCAGGGAGATGCCCATTGCTATCCAGACACATTCTGTTTTTCTGAGTCCCTCTGGAAATTCCTGAAGCCACAGTGAGTGGCCCCTGGAGAAGCCATCCCAAGCCCAGGCATGGGCTTCCCATGCCGCGCCTTGCCCATCCCGTTCCTATCTCTGCTGAACTGATTTCACAGCTGGATTCTCCTCCCTGGTCTCCATCTCCCATGAATCCGCAGTACCTCACAGGTCAGTTCTCTTTCACTGTTCATAGTCAGGGGACGACAAGACAGAAGCCTGGGGCAGGTTGAGAGGTGACTTGTGGGGGATTTGCCCAGGACACGCCTGAGACAGAAACAAGTTTCTAAGAAGGGATCTTGAGGGTGTGCTCTGAAGTTGGACACCCCCGCCAGCGCACCCCTGAGTTGGCCCTGAAGCAGCTCAGAGAGGAGTGGGGTCCCCAGTGGGGTCCCAGGCGGCCTCCGGGCAAGGGTGATGAGGAAGGTGGGGCGTGCCACTTAGAGTTGCTTAGTGTCATGCACTTGAATCAGCCCCGAGCACCCTGAACGTGAGCACAGACGCCCAACAAGGACCTGCATCCCCTCTCCCAGACGCTGTGAGCTGTGGGGTGCTGCCCACGGCACCGACGTTTCCCTGTGCCTTCCCGCAGTGTTACTGGAATAACATGATGGCAGCTGCCCAGAGGAGATTGAAGTCAGAGCCCCCTGGCCAGGTGGAGCCCTCACTGTGAGTGTGGGGCTGAGGTGGGGTAACAGGGGACATAGGTGTCGGCAGATGTGAGCCCCCCTGCCCCGGGGGAGTAGGGCTGGCTGCAGGCGAGGCCTGCTGACCTTTCTTCAGCTCTACAGAGCAGTCTAGATTTCAGCCCTCAGAATGGCGGAAGTAATGCTCATAAGCTGTGATCAGCCTGGAACTGCCCTAAAGAATCCAGAATTCCCTCCTCTGAAGCCCCCCACACTCCCCACCCAGTCCTGAAGCCCCCCCTGCCTCCCCGTTCAGGCCTCTTCCCATCTTCACGATTCTTTTTTCAGGGGCGGATCACACCCAGCAATACTCAGGGGTTACTCCTGGCTCTGCACTCAGGAATTATTCCTGGCGGAGCTCAGGGGACCATATGGGATTCCAGGGATCGCAAAGCCCCTCTCCGCTGTGCTATTACTCCGGCCCCCAACCTTCAAGATTCTTAATTGTTGCTTTTAAGCCTTTTTTTTCTTTATTTAGACAGAAAAGACCAACTCTTTAAAAGTAAAATGCAATAAATAAATAAGTTAAGCATAGAGAAGTGTCTGAAACTGACCCTCTCTCCCCTCACTGCTCCCACCCCCTTTTCCTTTGTCCTAAAACCTCTTCCTAAAGAAAACGATCAGATAATAAACCCCTTTAGCCCTCCCACCCCCTCCTCCCCATGTACCCAATTATAATGCCCCCAAAGAAAAGGGAGAACTCGAGAGAGAAAAATCCGAGGGAAACATTGTCTAACTCCCAGGAAGAGAGACGGCAGCGGCCGGCCGCTGGGTAACGCACGGGTGGTACTGGTGGTATTTACATGGAGGGGCCAGCAGAGACTGTAAACATTTTTCGGGGCTTGGGGAGGTCACTTCCTCATGAGAGGAGGAGGGTCTCTGTGGCTGACGGGCAGAGAGGCAGCCCTCAGGCTCCCCCACACCCCTCAGAAGAGGGGGCCCTTGGGGAGGCAGTGAGTGTCGGGGCTGGGAGCCCGGGGTTCAAGGTTCGGGAAACTACCTCTAGCTGAGGGTGCGGGAGCAGGGCAGCTTCTGAGAAGCTTCGAAAAGGGGAAGAGGCTGGTAGGGGGTTTCGGGGGAGGCCCCCACAGGTAGAGCCGTCCCCTGTGGAGATGGGGACAGCTCAGGGGCAAGTGCTGGGCAACGAAACCCGTACAGAGCCCGCATGAAGGCAGCACCCCAAACCTCCAAGTCTGTTTCTGCTCCCTCACAAAGGCCAGAAAGGCACCTGGAAGGAAACAGGGCGTTTGGGGCGCAGGTGGTGAGCGTGGCCTGTGTCCTGTGCCCCAGGAAGCAGCTTTGGCCCCAGAGCCTCAACAAGGCCCAGGGCAGATGTGCAGAGGGGCCTGGGACCAGCCATGGGGAGCGGGCGAGGCACCCCTTTCTCCAGTGTCTTCACACCTGTGAAGGAAGAAATGTGGGTTGGGTGAGGCCAGAGGCAGGGGAGGGTGCAGGGGCCCCACAGGCTGCCTGAGGAAGGCGGGCTATCAGGAAGGTCTATCCTGAGGGGACCAACCAGGCCCCACCATGGCCAGGGCAACAACAGTAGTGGAACAATAGCACAGCTGGGCTGTCAGAAGGATGTACTCAAACGTCCTCCATGAGGGGCAGGTGGGAGGCAGGGCTGAGGGATGGGGGTAGAGAGAATTAACAGCAAAGGGTCAGGCAGGTGTATGTGGGGCTCAGGGGCTGCACCGAAGTCCAGGGATGGATTGGCCAGGCCCGGCTGGAGCCACCCACCCAGGAGTGTGCTCCTGCCTCTGGGGGAAGGGACAAAGAGAGCGAGAGACACACAGGACACAGAGCAGGTCACCAGCCACTGTGGACCACGCACATCCCGCTAGCTGCCCAGGCTGCAGCCCTGGCCAGTCGCTTCCCACTGCCCCCTCCCGGGGAACAAACAACCGGCTCCAAAGACAACACACTCATTCCATGCAACTTACAGGGGCCCGGAGCAGGGGTCCGGGATGGGGGGCTTCGGCCGACAATGGACACGGGCCCTGGGTTGGGGGATCCCCAAGGTGGGGGAGTTAAGCAGCCAGGAATGGAGGGAGAGGGGGAGAAACAGAAAATGTGGGTATTGTTTTTGGGGTTTTTTTTTCAGGGGGTTTGGTCCGAGGGAAATGAAACAACACCTAAGTGATCCAGGCTCACGCCTCTGGGAGGTGAGGGATAGGGGCGGCAGTGGGGGCAGGGGACCTGCTCAGAAACAGTCACAGCAGACCAGCTTTCCAGCCACCTCTGCCTGAACCAACGCTGCTCCCAGAGGCCTGGGACCCTCATCTCTGCCACACTCCATCTATTGCTGTGGTCCAGGCGTCACCTGGAATCCAGGGTGTGAAGACCTCACATTCCCACATCTCAGAGCCTGGGATAAGCCAGGATTTGTCCCCTAGCACCCTAAGCCAGCCCTTCCTTCCCCACACCCTGCTTTCCTCATCTACTCCAACCCAAAGAAAAGCCAGAAAAGACACACAGAGACACAAAGACACTGACCAGACAGAGCAAGGAGGAGGGAAATCTGAGGAGTGGACATGATTGGGTAAGACTCAACTCTGTGTGTGAATGTGTGTGTGATGATTGTGTATATGTGGGAGATTGTATGTGTGTGTGAAATGTGACTGTATTGTGAAAGTGTGTGTGTGTATGAGTTGTTGGGTGTGCGTGAGTATGTGTGAGTGTGTGTGAGAGTGTATGAAAGTGTGTATAGCACACTCAGTACCTATATGGTCCCTCAACCTGAGCAGAGCGATAGCAAAACGGGTAGGGCATTTGCCTTGCACACGACTGACCCAGATTTGATCCCCAGCATCCCATATGGTCCCCTGAGTAATTCCTTCGCCAGGAGTAATTCCTGAGTGCAGAGCCAGGAGTAACCCCTAAGCATCACCGGTATGACCCAAAAGTTAGAAAAGAAAGTGTGTATGTATATGAGTGTGAGTTGTGTGTGTGAGAATGTGTGTGATAATGTGTGAAAGTGTGAGTGTGAGAGTATGTTTGAGAAAATATGTGTGTGAGTATGTGAGATGTGTGAATGTGTGAGACAAAATATGATGTGTGAGAAAGTGTGTGAGAAAGTGTATGTGTGAAAGTGTGTGATTGATTGTATGAGAGTATGTGTGAGAGTGCCTGAGAAAGAGTAAATGTATATGTTTGAGTGTGTATGAGAAACTGTGAGAGTATGAGTGTTTGCAAGTGTGTGTGTATGTGAGTGAGAGAGAGAGAGAGAGAGAGAGAGTAGCTGGGAGCAGCGAAGGAAGACTATTCAGGGAGAAGAGGGGTGAGGGCTATCCAGGGTAGGCCCTAGGAGGGTCACAGGGCAGGGGTCAGACCCACCTGGAGGCCCCTCAGTAGGGCCTGTTGGCATCCTTCGGCCGTTTTAGCTGGACTTTGAGGCGTTTCATGCCAATCTGGAAACCATTCATGGCCTGAATGGCAGCCTGGGCACTGGCCGGATTGTCGAAACTCACAAAACCTGAGGAAGAAGAGCGTGAGCTGGGTTCAGTCCCGCCTCATCCCCCGTACCCGGCCAGGGCCTGCTCTTGGGCTTCTGACCACCAACTTCATTCTAGTACTCCATGGGCCTCCCAGGCCTTTTGGCTGGATGGTTGGTCAGTGAACCCAGTCCAGCCCCTCACACAGCCTAGGTTATTATCTCCAGCATTTCTTTCTTTTTTTTTTTTTTTTGCTTTTTGGGTCACACCCGGCCATGCTCAGGGGTTACTCCTGGCTCTTCGCTCAGAAATTACTCCTGGCAGTGCTCGGGGGACCATATGGAATGCCGGGGATTGAACCCGGGTCAGCCGTGCAAGGCAAATGTCCTACCTGCTGTGCTATTGCTCCAGCCCCCTATTTCCAGCATTTCTAAAGGACAATCCTGGTGTCAGACAGAACATCTTGGAATTTACCCTTTGAAAATGCCACTTTGTGGGGCTGGAGTGATAGTTCCGTGGGTAAGGTGTTTGCCTTGCACACAGCCAACCCGAGTTCAATGCCTGGCACCTATATGGTCCCTCAACCCGAGCAGGAGTGATCCCCCGAGCTCACAACCAAGATTAACACCTGAGCATTTCCAGGTGTGTCCCAAAAAACTAAAAAAGAAAGAAAGAAAGAAAGAGAGAGAGAGAGAGAGAGAGAGAGAGAGAGAAAGAAAGAAAGAAAGAAAGAAAGAAAGAAAGAAAGAAAGAAAGAAAGAAAGAAAGAAAGAAAGAAAGAAAGAAAGAAAGAAAGAAAGAAAGAAAGAAAGAAAGAAAAGAAAAGAAAAGGCCACTCTGAGTCCTAAATGCTTTCTTCCAAAGCAGGGAGGATCCGAACTGTTGGATGACCCTTTGCCCTTTGACCCTACAGCCTGGGTTTGTATTATAAGTGATGTGTTACTTTCTCTTTTCTGTATTCCCTTTGCATATTCTTATGTTAGAGCAATGTTCTTTTGTACAGACACAGGAAGACAGTTAAAGAAATGTAATATAGGGGGCCGGGCGATAGTACAGCAGGGAGGGCATTTGCCTTTTACGCAGCTGACCCAGGTTCGATACCCGGCATCCCATATGGTCCCTGAGCACAGCCAGGAGTAATTCCTGAGTGCAGAGCCAGGAGTAAGCCCTAAGCATTGCCGGGTGTGACCCAAAAAGCAAAAAAAAAAAAAAAAAGTTCAACACCTACAGCTGCCCTTGCCCGGTCAGGGTGCTGCCTTTGGGCCTCTGAAGCAGCCGCCTGTGGAGATGCCTTCCTGTCCAGGGCTGTAATCAAGCTGGGGTGACAGGATTCAAGAGCAGACTTGATTTGAATAAAGGGGCCTCAGACTATCAAGGACCAGTGCCTTGGTCCTTCGTCCATCAGTGGGGGGAGGGGATGGCCCGTGGTCCGAAGTGCCAGGGAACCCTGCCGAATCCCAAGATCTGTTGGGAACCCCGGTCGAGCCCAACACTGAACATCCCCTTTGACCCTGAAGGAGCCTTTCAAAGACTCGAAGGTCACTAAATGCCACCCCTGAGCCGTCCCTGCCCTGAGGAGCAGGAATGTGCAAGGCTGTGAAAGCACAAAGTTCAGACTGTGGTGTCCTGCCGGGGGCCAGCCGCTGGCTGAGTTGAATCTGCTTCTCCTGGCCCCTCGGACAGAGGACAGCAGACAGGGCCCCTGCTGTGTGCACAGGCACCCCCTCGCTTCTCACTGGGAATAGGGCAACCGCAAGGTCATTGTGGCCTTACCAAAACACTTGCTCTGATTGGTGGCCCGATCCACAAAGACTTTGGCTGAGATGACGTGGCCAAAGGGAACGAACATCTGCAGGATCTCAGAGTCTGTGAACTCCTGAGGCAGGTGGTAGATGAAGATGTTGCAGCCGTCAGGGCCTGGGAGATGGGGGACAGGAGGAAGAGCTCAGGGCCAGAAGCATAGTTGCTGGGTGCAGACCCTGGGAGGAGCCCTCAGTCACCCTCAGCAGGCCAGGCCGACTCCATCCCACATGCGGGGCCAGGGAGGAATGAGGGGTGAGAGGGAGCCCCTGACCCCGGCACCTTCCCGCTGCTGCTGCTGGTGGGGCTGGGGCTGTGGTTGCTGTGCCACCAGGGCCGGAGGCTGCGGAACGCAGGAGCCACCAGGCTGTAGGCGGGGTAAGCAGCTGGGTGGGGAGAGCAGAGACAGCGACTCTGGGTCAGGCCGGCCAGGCTGAGGGGTGGGCAGGGCTGACCTGCATCCCGCCCCACATGCCCCACTGCGCCCCTCACCTGTGTAGTGCTGCATGCCCGTAGGCCTGCTGCAGGGGGTCCACGGGGGCCGCGGGGCTCTGGGCTGGGGAGAGCAGCAGGGGTGGGGTGGCCAGTGAGAGGCAGGAATGCAGAGCGGGGGCTCAGAGTGGGGGCTGGCTCTGGCCACACCCGAGTCTGGGCCACGGTGCCATGCTGGGCAAGCCCGGGCTTGCCTCGGCTGTGGGGCCCTGGTCAGGCGAGAAGCAGCCCCCGCCCAGCTCCCCAGGCTACGCCGTGATGCAGGGCACGAGAGTCAAGAGCCCCACCTGGGTAGGGGTGAACCCCGTTGGGGTACAGAGCATCAGGGGCGGGCTGCCCAGTGGGCTGGGCGGGCACTGGGCTGTAGCCGTTGACGCCCAGGGCAGCGGAATGGCAGAGACAGGCGTGGCGGCGATGGCAGGAGGAGTGCTGGTTCCTGGGCAGAGAAAGTGACAATACGGCAAAGCAGAGACACACACATGCAAGCACAGGCACACACACGCACACACGCACACACGCACACACACGCAGAGAAGCCATCAGCGGAACTGAGGGCACAGGACAGGAGGCTGACCCCTCCGGAGCTACCCCAGGCCCCCTCTGTGTCCCAAATGGCCACACCCGCGGCCTTCTCACCTGAGGACGGGGTGATGGGGGGTGGCAATGAGGCCGTTAGCATTGATGGCGGCCATGTGCTGCATTTGCACAGCGGCCATGGCGGCCATGGGACTGAGGTAGGCACTGTGGGCTGCGACCAGGGCCGCCTGCTGCTGCATCAGCTGGGGAGAGAAGGCCGGGCATGGGGGCGTGAGTGGGCGGGGCATGGGGCGGGGGCCAGGGACAGGGAGTGGGCGGGGTATGTTGAGTGGGTGGGGCACGGGTGACAGGCATGGGGGTTGCCAGGCAGGGACCAGCATGGGCAGGGCTAATGCTCACAGCCTGGGTGTAGGCGCTGTAGGCTCCGAAGTGGAGGGCAATGGGGCTGAACATGCCCAGCTGCGTGGCCACCTGCTGCATCCGCCGCAGACCTCGCTCCTTCTCTGTGTCCGCGAACTTCACCACCAGGCTGGACGAGGCCCCCTGGGCACAGGCCCCCATCAGAGAGACAGACACCTCCCAGTCCGCGCCGGGTCCTGCCTTATGACTTGGCCTTTGGGGCAAGCACTGGGACTGCGCCAGGAGCCAGGAGGGGATTTTTGTCCCACCCCAGCCCGTGCGGGTCCCCCCTTTCACAGGTCCACTGAGGGCGGCGGGCGCAGGAAAGGGCCGAGAGAACCAGGAAGACGCAGGAGTGAGGGCGAGGACCTGGGAGTGGTCTCTGGAAGACGCCAAGCCCCAGCTGACCCTGAGCACTGGGTCCAGCGCGTGCGCTCACCGGCAGCGTGCGGCTGCTGTGGAGCGTGTGAATGGCCGCCTGGGCCTCCGCATGGGTCTGGAACTTGACAAAGGCGCAGCCTGCGGTTCAGAGGTGGAGGCGGGGTGAGTGGCCACCGCGGTGGAGGCGGGGTGAGTGGCCCTCGAGCCAGGAGGGCCAGGAGGTAGGGAAAGGGTGGGGGCTACCTTTGCTGGTGCCGTCGGGCCCCGAAGCACAGTGCACTCGTCTATGGTCCCGAAAGGCTCGAACATCTTCCGCACATCCTCATCTGTCTGCTGCTTCCCCAGCATCCCAACAAAGAGCTTCCGGTCTTCTGGGGGAGCAGGGGCGAGGGTCCCGCTCAGGGCTCGTCATTTCATTGCTCCCTTCCCTGAGGGAGCCACACAGTCCCCTCTCCTCAGGGAACAGTGGTTCTTCGGGGTGGGACGCAGGCAACCTGTCTGCTGTCCTCTGTCTTAGTCCTTGGACTAAGGGATGGTAGGCATGGCCTCCTCCCCCCTTTCAGCATCTCTACCAAGGGTGGTGCCAAGCCCCAGGCTCACCTCCTCCAGGGAGCCCTCTGGGGTTGCACAGGCTTCCCTCCACCAGAGACTGCCCCTTGCTTGAGCTCCCCAGGGCAGCAGTTGAGGTGAGGAACAGCCCACGGCGCAGAACCTACCTCCTCGGCTCTCGCTGTCGGCCGGCTTGACCTGGATGGGCCTGTTCATCTATGGGAGAAAAGGGAAGGCAGTTGTGGGGTCTTCTGAGCCCCGTGAGTTGACAGGGCCGAGCCCCCCACTGTGTTGGTTCCTGAGGTGGGCCTGACTTCCTGCTTGGAGGTAGAGGGGTGCTCATGGGGTACCACTGGGGCCTGGCTGGGGCACCCAGACGCCTTGGTCCGGGCAGGTACTGCTCTCCTAGAAGGAAAGTGGGGCAGTCCCACAGCCGCTTCCTCCAGGCCACAACGTGGGGGCGGCAGGGACAGACGCCCCAGCCAGATGGCCCAGGAGGTTGTAGACTGGAGGAGATCCTGTTGCGGCCCAAGCTTCCTTCTGACCCCTGGACGCGTGCCTGCCTTTCCTCCTGCCCCCTGCACCCCTTGACCCCGGGGAAGCACACGGGAGCACAAAGGGAGCAGATGCCCAGTCTCCGTGGCAACGGGAGAATGCGCTCCATGGCAACCGCCCACTCAGCCTGATTTAGCCGGCCCCGTCGCCTTGGCGACCATGGTGACGTCACCGCTGCTCCGAGCCTGGAGGGAGGGGGTGTGGGAATGGAGTGGGGAGGGGATGCTGGCCTGGCCTGGGGAAGGGACCGGCTTGCAGGGGTCCCTGCCCCTGCATCCCTGCCTCCCGGTTCTCTGGATGTTCAGCCTGGGAGCCTGGGGTCCCCCCCACCAGGCTGCTCTGAAGGGGATGCCCAGGTCCTTTGGGGGAGCTCTCACCAGACGCTGGCCTCCTGTGGGGCTCCTTTGTTCCCTCCCTTGCACAGGCCACTCCTGCAGGTCAGCTCCCTAACAGCGGCAGGGATGGGGGGCATCCCTCTTGTGTCGCAAGCTATTGCTAGGATTTGGTTTCTGGGATGATGCTAGGACCCCCACTCCTGTGTGAGGGATAGTCCTGTGCTGACACTAGGGTCCCTCACTTCTGGGGGACCTAGATCCTGGACCTCCGCATGGGTCTGGAACTTGATCAGCCCTAGATCCAGTCTAAAAAAACAAACCATCGTGTGCGCTGTGAGGATGGGCAAGAGTGATGGGTGCTGTGGCAGGGCACAGAAGACCTGGCAAGGGCTGACGCTACCCACACTGGTGACCTTGCACAAGCCTTCTCTCCCCAACCAGCCGGCGCTTTCTTATCTGTCAAATGGGTGCACAAGGCCCCTCCCCATGCAGGTTTAGGGGGATCAAGAAGTTGGTGGAGTCTGAGAGCTCTGATGTGGAAGCTTCTGGAAACTGTTAGAATCAGGTAGCAGATGCATAGTCCTCATGGCTCCCCTTCCCTCAGAGCAGCCCCTCCTGGCATCAGACCTCCCAGCTCTGAAAGTTAACAGGCGAGAGAGACAGCACAATGGGCAGGGCACTCGCCTCACATGCCTCAGACCCTGCTTGGCTCCCTGAGCCCACCAGGAATGATTCCTGAGAGCAGAGTCAGGAGTTACCCCTGAGCATCACTGGGTGTGGCCCAAAAACAAAAAGGAAAAAAAGAAGAAAGAAATGGAATAGAAGCTTCCAAATAGAAGCAAAATTTTTTGTGGTCCCCAGGGACATTTTTCTCCCTCCCTCCCTCTAGCCACCCCTGGAAGAGAGAGCAGCTGGCAGAGGAAGGCGACCCTCACAAATCCCACAGGCTAAACCCATAGTTTAGCCACCACAAATCAATCTGAGATTATCCCCCCGGCTCCGGCTCCTGGGGTGGGGGTGGGGGTGTGTTTGTGTGAGAGAATATGTGAATGTATGAGTGTATGTGTGAGTGTGTGTATGGATGTATGTGAGTGTGTGAGTCTAAGTGAATACATGTGTACATGTGTGTAAATATGTGTATGTGTGTGAAAAGGTATGTGTATATGTGAGAGTATGGGTGCGTGTGTGAGTGTGTGAGTTGTGAGTGGGGTAGTAGGAATGTGTATGAGTATTTTGGGAGACAGCATATGATTGTGTATGTGACAGAGTATGGGTGTATATATGACTGAGACTGTGGGTGTGTGAAAGTATGTAAGAGTGTGTGGGTGTGAGAGTATGTAAGAATGTGTGTGTGACTGAGAGTGTTGTGTGTCTATGTGTGTGAGAGTATGTGTGTGTGACTGAGAGTGTATGTGTCTGTGTAGGTGGGGGCTGTGAGTGTGTATGTGACTGAGTGTGTGTGTTTGTGGCTATGTGAGGCTGTGTATGTTTGACTGAGACATGTGTCTCTGTGTGAGAGTATGTGAGAGTGTGTGTGTCTGTGGGAGTATATATGTGGTTGTGAGTGTGTACGTGAATGAGAGTGTTATGAGACTGTGTGTGGATGTCTTATGTGTGGCTGTGAGTGTGTATGTAAATGCAAGTGTGTGTGAGATTAGAGTGCTGTGTGTCTGTGTGGGAGTGTTTGGGTGTGTGGCTGTGTGTAAGTGACTGCAAGTGCGAGTGAGAGAAGGTGGAGATGCGTCCCACAGGGCCCCGTGGCCTTCATCCTCCTTTCCTGTAGTGCAGCCTAAACAGTCAGGGAGTTCCCTGGGGTCCCCGCAGCCAGCCCCCACCTACTGAGAAGGAGAAGAGAACCCAGGGTGTGATGTCAGGGAATTCTTCAGCTTGGCACTAACCACTTCCCAACAGCCCCCTGGGGAGCTGCTGATCTAGTTTGGACAGAGAACCTGGGATCCAGGGAGAAAGCAGCCTGTCCCTTCCCTCCCTGCTCCAGGCCCCAAAATAGCTCATCAGTAAATACCACAGCTGCTTAAGATTCAAACACGCACAAGTGGACAGACCGCAGTGCCCTCACGTCCCCTCACAGAGCCTCCCTGGTGGCCCCAGCACCCCCTCCCCAGCGTCTCCTCAGCAGGGCACTTCCTGTGGGAAGCTCAGTCTTTGTTAGCTGAGCCTGGCACACCTGCCCCCTCCCTGAGTGCAGCTGGGCCCTGTTTACCTGGCAACCGCACCCGGTGCCTCTCCCATGGCTACTGCCCGCCAGGTGATAAGCCTTCCCCAGGGCCTCCCAAAGAAGAAGGGGCTATTTATACTCCAGCCACATATTAGCGCCCCCACACAGACTGGTCACCGGAAGGACGTCAACCTCAGAAAGAGCAAAGGCCCCATTTCCAGAAGAGCTTATCGATCCCACCAAATCTCACCTTTTGAGGGGACAGACTTGGTGGCAAGACATGGCCTCATGTCCTAGACCACCCACACACAGGTCCTGCCCAGGGACCAGAACTCACCTACCCAGCACAAGCTGACAGGGCTACAGCCCCTCTGACAGGCCACACCCAGACCTGCTTCCGAGGGACCCAGGATCTTGGAACATAGGAGAGGAAGGAAAAGAGTTGCACGGCCAGCGGCCAGCGCACACATTCTCTCTGCCATCACCTCAACTCTTGCATGGTGGCACAACCGCAGCACAGGTCAGGAAGGACGGAGGGGGCGTGGGGGGGGGAAGCAGAGAGGGCGAAATGACCTCCACTGAAAATGAGCCTGGGGGTCCAGACACTGAAAATGCTTGCTGTGCACACGGCTGCCCTGGGTTCGAGCCCAACACTCCATATGGTTCCCTGAGCCTCTCGCCAGGAGTGGTCCCCAAGTGCAAAGGCAGGAGTAAGCTGTGAGCACCACTGGTGTAACCTCAAAACAAAATTTTAAAAATACCAACAAATCCCAAACTAGGGGCCAGAGCGTTAGCACAGTGGATAGGGCACTTGCCTTGCAGGCAGCCAACCCAAGTTCGATCCCCAACATCCCATATGATTCCCAGAGCACCGCCAGGGAGTAATTCTTGAGTGCAGAGCCAGGAGTAACCCCTGAGCATTGCTGGGTATGACCCAAAAGCAAAAATAAATAAATAAACAAGCAAACAAATCCCCAACTCAGCCTCCAGGAGGAAGACCCGGGGACTTGCAGATGGCATCACCCACCAGGATGGCACTCACAGCATGTCCACAAAACCCACACTCACGCACACATGACTGAGGGCAGAAATACTGCCAGGAAGGACGGCGAGGGGCAGGCAAGCTCCCTCCATGCCCTAGCCCACTCCCTCAGCTCTCTCTCAGGCCTCAGAGAGCAGGAGCAGATGGAAGCCCCTGTTTCTTGCCAGGGCCTCTCCGGAGTGGCCCCTGGGGCAGCAGCCAAAGTGAAGGGGTGGGGCTGCCCCACGGGAAAGGCCAGACAATCATTAACTGGGTGTCTTTCCAGCATCTCCCACCCTGGGCCTTGCCTCCTAGAAGTGGGGGGCAGCCCCTGGAGTTCGGAGCATCCCCCAACTCCGAGGCAGTTAGAGCGGGACCGGCCAGGGCAGGTGCCCCTGTTGGCACTGCCAGCTCAGGGGATCATCTCTCCAAGCCCTGCCCCTGCCCAGTCTCCTCTGTCCCCTTTCCTCTGTGCCCCCCCACCATTTGCGGGGTTCACGCGCCTCACCAAGAGCCAGGGCAACACAGATGCTGCAGAGAGATGGCAGGGGCAGGCTTGGGAGGAGCCGGTGTGCAGGAAAGGAGGAGAAAGTGGGTTGAATAGGGACGTGACAAGGTACAAGAGTCCAGCTCACACACTTGTGGATGGTGGGGGCTAGCCAGGGCCCGGCCCTCTGAGCCCAGACTGAGGTTCAGGGAGTGCCCTGCTGCTGGGTTTGATTTTCTACTGGCACTTAGGTTGCAGAGCAACAAGGAGCCAGTTAGGGACCTCTATCTAGAAGTTGTGAAGTGGGGGTGGCTGAAGCAGTTCTAATCTCCCTGTCCCCACCTCTTTCTCATCTTTGGTCTTGGTACCACACCCGGTGCTCAGGGCTTACTCCTGGCTCTGCACTCCAGAACCACTCCTGGCAGGTCTTGGGGGACCTTATGGAGTGCCAGGGATCAAACCCAGTCTGCCACGTGCAGAGCAAGTGCCCTCCTGCTGTGCTATTGCTCCTGCCTTCCACCTCTTTCTCCAAGTTCTGGCTCCTTCCTCCATTTCCCAGGAGCAGACGGGGCAGCTGCTCCGTTCAGGGGTGTTCCGGCACCCCAGCTGCTCAGCCTGAGTCTGTGGAAGCCTTCCTGGGCTCTCAGTAAAGAGCAACAGGGCAGGAGGGTCACAGGAGGCAACGCGAATCTTGTCCCAGATTGTGGGCTGAGGAGCAGGCTGAGAATTTGTCTCCAGCCAGGGGCTGGGACACTGTGAGGGAAGAGAAGAAGGGCCTGATCCACACGAGGGCGGACACTTGGTGGGTGAGGCGCTGAGTGGCCCATCCTTCCTCCCTGATCCGGGTCCTGCACCCTCTGATGCCCCATGTTCCCATTTTCCCAGGAGACCTGAAGTCAGCCTGTTTGTTCTGAAGCAGCCCCACTGCCCAGCCAGTCCAGGGGCATCTCACGGCCACCCTTCCTCCCACACCTTCACCCACTCTGTCCCACACTAGTGTCCCCAGCTGTTCCCCTATCCCGCTTCCCAGTCCGGACTCAGCCACCAATGCCACCCTGTGGGCAGTGGGAAGGCGGGAGATGCCGCTTCAAAGGTTGTGCTCACTCTCCACTCCACTGTCACCCCTCCTCTCCGGGAGAGAATAAAGGCCTTATGGAATGCCCAGCAGGCAGGAGGGAAGCTAGGCGGACAGAGGGACTTCCTGGTGGGGAAGAGAGGGCTGGAAAGCAAGGTGGGCTATCTGGGGAGGGCAGCCAGCCCTGTCCCTGGTCTGGCCTGGGCACCTCACCCCGGAGGCGTCTTCTGCTCGTGCAGGGCACTCTGGGCCTTCAGGGCTGAATCGCGGGCACAGTATGTCAGGAAGGCACATCCTGAGGGGCCAGGGTAGAGATGGATGGGCTGAGTCCTGGGCTCCCCTCCAACAGCGGGGATGAAGCAGGGGTGATATCCCCCCCTGCCTGGAAAAGGAGGACCCTGGCCCGGATGTCAGAGGAAGCAGGCCAGGGCTGGGGCGGGGAGGAGACGGTCGACGGTCTGGGCTGTGGAGCAGACAGCATGTGCTGCCTTCCTCCTCCGCCTCCACCTCCCTCCATCTTGGTCTTCAGCACCCTTTTCCTCCCCCCTCTTGCTCCCCCTCTTGCTCCTTTCCTCTTCTCCCCACAACTCAGGTGCCAGGAGGAGCCCGACAGAGAGCAGGAAAGGGCTGGGCAAGCAGAAGTCCAGGGCCAGTGCCAGAGACAGGCTGTGCCTGGTGCTGTCTAAACGCTGACCAGGCCCCCCAGCCTCACCACGGCCCTCAGACAGGCCTGCAGAGGAAACTTCCTCTACTTCCCAGGTCTTCACTAATCACACTTGCTTCTGGGCCCTCCCCTGCTAGCTGTGACCACTCTTCAGGGGGAACCCCAAGCTCTGTCCCAACTCTCATTCTCTCATCCTTATGGTAGCCATGGCCCGGACGTTTGCCTATACAGAGACACACACACATGCACACATACAACACGCACATGCATGCACACACAGACATGGGTACACACATGTGCACACACACACAGACACATGCACAAACGCACCGACACACACCTATCCAGCCCTTATCTCCCTACCCGGCCATCTGGAGGCTTGGGCCTGCCCTCCTAGCCTCAGCCCACCGTATCACTTTCCCTCACCTCAGGGTCCAGCTGTCTGCACCTGCTCTGACCACTCCCCACTCAGAGGCTCTTCTTGTCCCTCCACTTGGAGCACTCTGGCTGGCCTAGCTGAGTCCTCCCTCAGCTGACCAGGCAACTCCCAGCCCTGAGTCAGCCCCCTGGCGCCCGTCCTGGCCAACCCCTACCCTTGTGCAGCCCCGTGTACTTGTCCTTAATGACAGTCAGCTCGAAGATCCGGCCAAACTGTTCGAAGATGGGCTTCAGGTCCTTTTCGTCCAGATGCCGCGGGATCTGTCCCACAAACAGCTTGATGGCATCTGGCTCCTTCATTGGGGCGGCCCAGAAGGAGGGGCCGAGGGGATGGGGAGAGGCCCCAAGGCCAGGAGGCAAGTGGTGGGGCCGGGGCCCAGCCGGAGGGGCTGGCTTTCCCTTTGGCCCCCAACCCCAGTGCTCAGCAGAGAGGAAGCTCAGCACACAAAGAAGGGGGTGGGGTGGGGGGGTGAGGGCTGGGGGTCAGGGATCTAGGCAGAATTGGTCATGCCACCAGGGGCATAACCCAAACAAGAGTCACCCTCCAGGAAGATTGGCAGATCACCCAGCTGGGGGCCAGTGTGCCAGACCTGGGGGTTAGGAGGTAGTGGGGGGGCACTGGGGAGCAGGGATGGGGGTAGGGGTGGCTCAGTAGAGAGATGGACAGAGGGGGGTCGAAGAGGGTGGAGGCTGAGGAAGTCGGGGGGCTGCTGGGGGTGCCAGCAGCGTGCGGGCACTCCGGGTGCCGGGTTGGTGGCGCTGGCGCTGGCTTCCCCAAGAGAACACCTCCCTGTGGCTGGTCCTTGTGCCAGGCGCGAAGATCCCTGATGCCAGACGCTTGCTCTCTGATGGCGGCGGGGGGGCTCCGGGTGGGGGCCCTCTGCCCTGCTGCTGCCCCCTTCAGGTCCTCCCCTCTGCCCCCTCCCACCCCCTCCCCAGTCCCCGGGCCTGGGCTGCTGCTGGCTGCTCCCGCCGCTGGAGCTGCCTGCTTTCCCGGTCACCTGGGTCCCGGAGCTCTGCTCTCCGGCCGCGCTCTCCTCAACAAAAACCTCCCCCCCTGCACACCCCCTCCCCACTCCCACTCCTTTCCCTGACAGCAGTGATGTCAGTCTCGGGGTGGAGGACAAATTCTCCACCCTGGAGAGGGACGTACAATCGGGCCCGGAGCCCCGCCCTCCGCTCGCGCCGCCCCCGTAGGCAGTCGGGCCTGTTGCTCGCCGCCCTGCCCCCACGGTCGCCCCTCCGGAGCGGGGCGCCGAGACGGGGAATTTATTGACGAGCCCTTAGGTGGGGTCCATTGTTCCGGGGGCTGGAGCTGTCCCCCGGTGCTGGAAGCGCAGATCCGGGAGAGGGAGCGGGGGAGGCGGGGGAAGGGGAGAGCCCGAGGGGTGGGGAGCCCTGCGCGGGGGTGCGGCCGGGGCCGTTTGCGGGGCAAGGGCCGGGGGAGCCTGGAAGGGCACGGGATGCCGGAGGGAAGCGGGGCGCCTTCCAGGGGAGGAGTGGGGGCAGCGCGCGAGCTCCCCCGGAGACCCAGACCCCATCGAATCCGGTGTTTCAGGCTAGTGGCGTCTAGCACAGTCACACGCCCACGTAGCCGATGCTCCAGCGAATAAACCGTCGAGGCCCAGAACCTAACGGAAGACGGGAGCCCCGATTCTTCCGTGGGAAGAGCAGCAGCTGTCATGCCGCCCTCGAGGGCATAGGAAACCCAGCTCCGGGAGCTGGAAGGGTGTGCCCCCTCCGGGCTTGGGGGGGCCCTCGCTGTCCGCCCCCAAAGTGTAGGGGAGGCTTTGGTCTGCACCCGGCAGCTCCGCCTCCACCAGGTGCTCCCAGCAGGGTGCCAGGCTGTGGGGACTGCCCTCCTTACTGTCACTCCCTCCCTTAGCTGGCTGCTGTCGCGGAATAGGTCCCCGCAGCCCCAGACACCCCTTCCTCAGCTACTATACCAGGCTTGCCCTGAGTGTCATAGTAACAGCCTCCGTGGCCCCTGATGGCCCCCACACATGGCTGGGGCGGGCTTGTGTGTTTCCATGCTGGCTGTCAGTCAGGCTAACCCTCAGCATCAGACTGTGTCCAAGTTGGTTCTCTCTTCAGAGCCGGAGAGAGATGAGGAAACTGAGGCACAAAGCAACTGCATCAGTTGCCTGCGCCCACATGGCTGGAGTGTGGTCTCACTGGGTGTGACGCAAGAGTTGGGCTGCTGTGTGCAGACTCAGTTCCCACAGCACAATCTCTTCCCCAGGGTTGCAGTGGGTGGTTACCCTGGGCCTTTCTTACTTTTTTTTAATTTTTGCTTTTTTGGGTCACACCTGGCAATGCTCAAGGGTTTCTCCTGGCTCTGCACTCAGGAATTTCTCCTGGTGGTGCTCGGGGGACCATATGGGATGCCGGGGATCAAACCAGGACCGGCATGGGCTGGCCGCATGCAAGGCAAATGCCTATCCACTGGACTATCGTCCAGCCCCTCTTACTCTTCTATTTCATTCTTTTTTCTCTTTTGGCTGCACCTGGCAGAGCTCAGGCCTCTCTCCAGAATCACTCTGGGCTCAGGAATCACTTTTGGGTGGTGGCTTGGGCAGTCCTCTAAGGTACCATGGCCACTGTACTACACTGTGTCCACTGTATCTTCCTTTGAGCCCTGGCAGGAAAATGTCTTCTTTCTACTGCTTGGTTCTGGACTGGAGAGATGGGACAAGCGTTAATGTGCTTGTCACTCAGCCCACCTGGGCTACCTGAGCCTGGCCAGGAGTGATTCCTGAGCACAGAGCCAAGAGCACCCCTGAGCACCCCTGGATGTGGCCCCAAACATAAACCAGATTGCTACTTGCTGTTCTATTTCTGATTACTGGAGCTGCAAACACATTCTAGTAGGTGTATGTGTAAGCATGATTCCAGGGATTCCAAGCATGATTCCAGAGGGTCCCTGAGGCCTGGTAGACAGGAGAGGAGTCCATGTCTATGTGTGGGTGGGGTAAGGCACCGCTGGCAATGCCAAGGAGTGAAGGGCTCAGAGCACATCTGGAAAGGAACTTTCCCACTCCCGCCCTACCCCCCATGCTTGCCAGTTCTCACTTCTAATCTGATCTTGATATTTATGGAGATGCTAAGCAGATCACACCCTCTGCGGAGGGTGCCTGAAGACCCCAAGCCCATGATCTCATTACTCCTCCTCTTGTCAGCAGAACTGACGCCCTGCTTGGGCCTAATCGTATTAATTGAAATATTAAACATTCGCAAAATGAATGCCGATGAGCCCCTTTCCCCTCCCCCAGTCAGCAGTCAGGAGACAGCTGCAGGGACCAGAACACCTCCAATCCTTGGCTTAGTCTGTGACCCCAGATGCAAGTCTTCAGACCTGCAGAGAGCAGAGTCAGAGCCCAGGGGAAA
>JAJIBD010026459.1:0-113223 GCA_021461705.1 Cryptotis parvus
CTAAAACTGGCTGCTCATCTTGGATGTCCCATTCTTCTCATTTTTTAAATTATATCACCATGGGTTAGAAAATTACAAAGCTGTTCATGGTTGCATTTCAGTTATATAGTATGAAAACATTTTATCCACATTTCTGTTAATCCACAGAAACACAAAACCAACAATATATCACTTTGATTTCTGATTAAAATGTTCTTCCTCTCCCACAATATAGGCACAAAAAGCAAAAGTCAAATACATTGAAGGCATATGACATCATTTAGAAAACAATATATACAAATTTTCTCACATAAGAATTGTTCTTCTCTAAAGTACCAGAAGAAAACGGCAAACGAATGAAAAAAACACAAACAGTTTGGGTGAGAAACAAAATACACTATAGAGCAGTGAGAGTAGTGTCTCACATGGCACAAAATTTGGGGATACTTATAGCTTTGCTAACTTTGTTCCAAATTGAAGATAGAAATCTATCAGATATTTACTGGAAATGAGAAGGACTCATGGAGGAATCTATGTAGTTTCTCAGAAGGCCTGAAAGAATGGCACATAAATAGATAAAAATAGGGGCCAGAGTGATAGTCCAGTGGAGAGGACATTTGTCTTGCATGTGGCCAACCCAGGTTCGATCCCAAGCATCCGATATGGTCCCTTGAGCACTGCCAGGACTAATTCCTGAGCGCAGAGTCAGGAGTAGCTCCTGAGCATTGCCAGGTGTGCCCAAAATGAAAAAAAAATAGGTGGCAACAGTGTGTTCATCACCCAAACTAAGCACAATTAATAAATACAGTGCCAAAATCTCTTGAAACAACTACTGAGATCATTGACTCATCATTAAAATAAGACTCAGAGATGAATCCAAAAATGCCAAGTTAAAAAAATTTTTAAAAAAGGGGCCCTTCCCCCTCCATTTTGTCAAGCCTGGTGGCCCCACCCAGGAGCTGCCCTGGGGCGACCAGCCACAGCATGCAGTCTCAAACGCAGCTGGGAAGCTGGAACTCGGCTCTCCCAGGCTCAGCTGACCATGGGGCTCCCAGGAGGACAGATGGGTTTTGGGAGGGCCCATCACCTCTGAGGGGTCCCGGAAGCAGCTGAATAAGACTCGCCCACCACACTAGCCGCCACCTTCGCTGTCCACATGCTGACCATGAGGCCCCTGAGTTACCGTGTCACAGGCAGCCCATGCAGTCCATCAAACTAGTGGAAACAGTTATGTCCTTTGATGTACTGCATTCTGTGATGTGTAGGAAAGTTGGGTGGGAGGGAGAGATAGAGAGGAGAGAGAGAGGGCATGCAGAACCCACCAAGTAGTTGAGGCGTAGGAGGGTGGAGGGAGGTGGGGAAATTGGTGATGGGTGATGGGTTCGGGTGGAGGGATGGGTGTTGGAACACTGTGGAACCAAAGCTCTACATGAGTATTTTGCAATTGTATGTCTAAAAGTGGTGTAATAAAATTTGGGGAAAATTTTAAAAAAGTAATTAAACACTCAGTCAAGAGACAACTGGCTGCACATGCTCAGGAAGAGAATTTTCAGTTTAAGTCTAGGGAGAGCTAATAACATATGGATAAATTACATTCATAATAGCAAAAAGCAGAATAATGATTTATATTTTAGAATGGACCAGTTTTAACTGTAATTTACCAGATGTACTACAAAACCAAAAAGTTCTCAGAGAGAGAGAGAAAAAAAAGAATCCCTTAAATGGTTCTGTGTAAGATCAGATCATTGCTTCTAGGCCAGCAAAACATACCAGTTGCTGTGGGAGCACCAGCTGGGCTTGGAGCAGGGATTGAGGTCCCTACTCTCATTCCCAGTGACCCGGTGGGCATGCCTATGAGCTTCACAGATGCCGTTTACAACCGACCATGCACCAGGACTGATCGGTAACTCTGGAGAGAATGACCAGACGCACAACTGCTATAGCTCCTTCCTGGTTAGCATAACAACTCATTTTAGGGTCACGTCTTTGCCAGGATCCTTTCCCATATACATGTTGCAGTGGTCAGTGTGGTTGCAGCTGACTGGGGGAGCCAGCATGGGCATGGGGATAGGGGAGTGGGTGGATAGTGGTGGCCTTTGGTGGTGGTAGGGGCACACTGGTGGTGGGACTGGTATTGAACAATGAATGCTTAGGACAACTGCACTGTGAAGAAATTTGTAAATCACAGTGTTTCAATAAAGGAAAAAAATTCATATTAAAAAATTGGATGTTGGTTTTAGTCAGAAAACACTTGAAAATAATTGCCCTAAATATGCTCAAAATATTAAATAAAAAAAAAGTAACAATGAGAGACTCTTTATGCTCTTCATGTTCCTGGAGCGAGCAGATGCCCTTGGGCTACAATAGCACACTACAGGATGTATGGAGATGTTACCTGTGCCTGCTCAAGCAAATGGATGAACAACGGGAAGACAAGTGAAGTCCTGCAAGTGAACAAATGAGAGGCCTGTGATATTACAGCCAGTAAGGCCCATGTGTTGCATGTCACTGACGTGGGCTCAATCTCTGGCATTGCTATAGTCTCCAGAGCAATTTCAGGATTGCCATTGACACACAGAGAGTATTAAGCCCTGAGGACCAGACAAGTTTATTTTTAAGTTTTATTTAAAACAATTAAGAATGACTGTGTGTGTTGTTGTTATCTTGATCAGAGGACATGTTTCCCTCTATGTTGCCACCCTAAACTCTCCTGAGCACCAGCAGGGGCAGCTCCTCTCAGTCTCAGAGGGACACTTACCCCAGCCCAGCAGCAGCAGCAACCCCAGGCACAACCTCATCCCCATATTTCAATGAACTGTGTACAGAGGACTGTGAGTATCGCTCTTCCTCTCTCTTCTAGCTTCCTTAGTGTTTCCACAATGCACCTGATTATTGTGTTCACCTTTAAAAGGCAGCAGTACCCAACCGTGAAAGAGAGAGATATCATTTAGGAAGAAAATATTTTTGAGTTTTTTTTGGGGGTGTGTCACACATGGTGATGCTCAGTGGTTACTCCTGACTCTGCACTCAGAAATAACTCCTGGTGTTGTTCAAAACACATATAGGATGCTGGGAATTGAACTAGGGTTGGTCATAAGCAAGGCAAGTGCCCTCCTGCTATACTATTACTCTGGCCCCCGTAGGAAGAAATTTGAAGAAAAAAAATTTTGGAGTAAAATTGGGTAGCATGTTCTAGTGCAAAAAGTTCAGCACTGAACTAGAGAGATAATACAGGGATTAAAGTTCTTGCCTTCAATTACCAAGACATGTTTGGTCCATGATACTGCAAATAGCCCACCCAGAACCAAGAGGAGTAAACGCTGAGCATCACCAGCTGTTCTACATAAACCAAACAGAGACAAAAAGCAAGTACCATTGACCCTCTCCACATGGACTTCTAGGTTTATAGGTGTAACGGAGATTGCTAGACAGAGGATTTTGCTTTTGGGAGCAGCCCAGGACTAGGTGTTCGGGACTGGACAGGAAATGCAGATGGATGACAGAGGAGGTAGGGTTCTTAATTCAGATTTTGCATTCCCAGCTGTAGACTAGGAAAATAGTGTCCCAGGTAGAATGAAGGTACCTGTAGTAGTGGCAAAACCACAGAATTCCCTCCATTAGAGAGAATTCCAGGGGACATGACCTCCCTCGTTCCCAGTGTTCTCCCTCTGAAATCCAACATGCCATTTTGTTGGTAAAGAAGTGAACATGACCCGGCCCAGACAAAGTCAGACCCGAACACCTAAAGAATCTGCCTTCAGTACTCATCAATACACTAGCTCGGGTCTTCACACGCTACCTGTCTGAATGCAAGGTGCGCCCTCCCAATGGAAAACCAGTAGGATAGTTCTACTGTTCAAGAAGGGAGACATCCACGACATTGGCAACTATCACCCCGTCTGCCTGTTGTTCGTCATCTCTAAGCTGTTCACTTGAGTCATCCTGAACACGATTGGCAGAACATTACATGAAGGTCAACCATGTGAGGAAGCTGGATTCCAAAAGGATTCAGCTCAATCGACCAGATCTACATAACCAAGCTCATTGAGGTTTGTAGGGAGTTCAAGATTTCGCTCTGTCTAACATTCATTGATTTAAAGAAAACCTTTGATTCTGTTGAGACCGAAGCGGTCATAGAAGTCCCTAGCCAAACAGGGTGTTCAAACCCAATACATCAAAAATCCTTTGTGAGCTGTATTACAGATTGACCACCAGGATCTGACCATTCTACAAGGAAGTAATCATTGGTGTCAAAAGAAGGATTCTGCAAGGTGATACTATTGCACTGAAACTCTTCAACGCCACCCTCAAGAACATCATGCAACAAGCAGAATGGGAAGGAATAGGAGTTAGACCGTCGGCAAAAACACTACCTCCACTTTGCTGATGACATAGTTCTAATAACACCAAATATTAGCTAAGTGGCACAAATGCTGGCTGACTTCAACTGTGAATGTGGAAAGATAGGTCTACAGCTGAAGCTCAACAAAACAATGTTCATGAAAAACGAACTAGTTCCAGATGCTCCATTCACTCTCAACGGAACAAACATCTCTGAATGCATTAGTTATGTGTACCTAGGTTGAGAAATTAACATGATGAAGGACCTAAAACCTGAGCTGCACAGGAGCAAGAGAGTGGCATGGAATGCCTTCAAGGGCATTGAAGAAATAGCTAAAATGACAAAGAGCCTCCGGCTCCAGGCACATCTCTTCAACTCCACCATTCTCCCTGCATTAACATATGCCTCAGAGACCTGGGCCCTAAGAAAGCAGGATGAGAATGCTATTTGTGTCTCCCAAAGAGGAATCAAAAGAGCTATGCTTGGAATATCATGCCTCACTCAGGTGAGAGAAGGAATCCGGAGTTTCAACCTCCGTCAATAATCGAGAATCAGGAATGCTGTCGTGTTTGCCAAGGCAAGGAAAATCAGATGGGCTGGTATGTAATGAGATTTGTAGATGACCACTGTACTAGAGCCATTACCAACTGGATCCCACAGGACATCAAAATATCACATGGCCACCCACCTACAAGGTGGTCAGACTTCTTTGTCAAGACCCTGAATGGACAGTTTGAGGCTTTTTGTATTCCTGGTGCAAGCAATTGCCATTGGGCTACACTGGCACGTGACAGGGACAAATGGAAACGTTACTGGCGCCTGCTCGAGCAAATCGACGGATGACAGGATGTCAAGTGATCAAGTGATGCATTTTTTAGCTTTTTGGGTCTTAGCCAGTTATGCTCAGGGTTTCCTCCTGGCTCTGCACTCAGAAACTACTTCTTGCAGTGCTGGGGGACCATATGGGAGGGTGGGGTTGAACCTGTGTGAGCTGCATGCAGGCAAGTACCCTATGCTCAGGCCCCCAACATTTAATTCGGTAAATCATCCTCCCATTTAAAAATTGACATTATAAAAAGCATCCCAGAGCACTGTATATAGTAAGAGTAAATAACAATTGGAGAAATTTTAGTTTCAACTACATTTAAGTAAAACAAAATGTATACAATCTGAATCTAGGTCTAACTCCCCTGCTAAGAGCTATAGGCAACAACGCCTGTGATTGAAACTGAGCCAAATGAAAATATAAGACAAAGTTCTTAATATGGCAATAGACCGTGAGTTGATATTTTTTTCCAATTAACAAGACTGGTCCTGAATCCTAGGGGATCCTTCCAGGATTCCAGGTATCAGACAGTGGTCTGGCACTAGATACCTGCCTATTTTTAGAGAGGCTTCAGCTGGAAGAAGTGTCCAGACCAAATGCTGGAAGGGATGAAAAAGAGATGGATGTAGACAGCAGCCGTATTGCACTGCCATGGAGAACCCTCGAGTACTGCTGCCCTTAGCTACAGCCTGTCAAAAGAATTACCATCCCTCATCCCTCAAATGGAACCTGCCCCACTTCCTGGTGGGTTTGCTAAGGAAGTAGATGGTCTTTTCTCTTCCTGCCATCCTATCATTCTCAGTGTGTCTCATCATAGGTTTATGTTCAATGTACTGAACAAATGAGGTTCTCCACAAATCTTTCCTTCATCATTTCCTGGACAAAGGGTAGTTTCTGCAAGACCCTTCTTAATCATAGAAATTTTATCATAGAAATTAAAATTCTCAGGAGCTGGTAATCTTTGAAACTCTCTGATTTTCAGATGCTGATGCTCTTGTGTGTATACAAGAGCATGAACATACACACACACAGACACTCACCACACACATATACAAGAGTACAATTTCTCCAGCACAACTGAACAGAGTTTGCTTCCTTTCAATACAAGCATTGTTAAAATCAAGGTACTAATGACTAGAATTCAAGAAACACAGAAAAGAAGGCTTTTTTGTATTCATCTAGAAAAATGTCGCTTTTCAATATCACAGCCTTATTAATAAAAAAAGAAATAGGCCAGGGCAAATTGCAGATAAATACACACCCATTAGAAACTGAGAGAGTACTTTCTGCTAGCTATGTTTTGTAAAGATAAGTATTACACACTGCATGAACAAATGAAGTCAGAATGAAACAGAAAGGACACTACAAAAAAAATCAGCTCAACAGTGAAAAGACGAAGCATCACCGAAAATGTTTTAAAATAGAAATCGGTTGAAGGTGAAAGGCTTTTCCCAAGACCCTGTCAAATGTTTAGAAAACAATGTATGGAACAGAAACACTGAGCCTCACAGGTCATAATGGTATTGTCTCACCTGTCTCAAGGAACCAGCAGGGTAGATTAAGTTTTGAATAAGTATCTCAGGGGGGAAAATCTCTAAGATGAGCTCTAACCATCAGAAGCAACTGCCACTTGGAGTTGTTTAACTGTCCCTTGGAACCTTGGGTGGTGGGCAATTTTTCCATACAGACCCTTTTTGTACACACTTCAATTTTGCAAAAACACCTAAAAATATTCAACAAAATGTGTTCTTTCCTCTTGTCAATGGCAATTTTCAAGTCAAAAAACATTTATAAAAATGAGACTTGTAGGTGATGAAAGGTAGCTAAATGTAAAAGATGAATGGTTATCATAAGCTTTTATGAGCTAATGACATTTATATAAATGATACCTCCTATTTGTTCTATAGTTGCCTTTATACACTTTTGAAAAATACTAAGCTACTACCTAGTACAATGCTGGAGATCAGAGGCGACTACAAGAGTATCCCACCCACATGGCAGAGACTGACAAGCTAATTAACCCACATGGCAAGAGACTGACAAGCATATAATTTGTACTCAACCTTGACAATTAATTAAAAATATTAAAATTAAGTCAATTAACAGATTTAATTTAATCCATTTAATTAATTGTGTACAAGCAGCAGCCTTTCATAATTTGTTATTTTTCTTTTATTTCTGTTTTTCTTTGATGTGATAAAAGATGGAAAATTCAAAATTCAAAATAGAAAACTGCACTGAAAAACTGGGTGACTAGCCATAACAGGGCCTAAGGGGGAACAGGTTACCCTAAACTGCAGATAACTAAATCCTCAAATGCATGTATAGGAGGTCCTTATCAATGTAAGGCAATCACAAAGTCCCATGGTTATTGTCTCTACCTGATAAGCGCAGTATAAAAATCTCCTGTCACTTCACTGTCTTCCCACATAATTTGCCGGCGGGCCCCGTAGCATCTCCATGTCCTGTCTCATGTAGTAGAGCCAAGCATCTGCTTGCTCCAGGAACATAAAGAGCCCTCATCCTCCGATGAGGCTTAATTTCTGATTTGCATAACAAATAACACACTCCACTCTGCCGTGAGTAGCTACGAGCATCTCTAGTCCAGCTTATGAAACCGCCGCTAGGGTCCTGGGTGAGGTCTGATGGAGAGAATCATTGAAAATGAGGCCCCATGGAGGGGCGTCTGGCTTGTTCGAGGCTCTCTGGGATGTGGGTCAGGCAGAACCCACCATCCCCCTGGCACCTCGTGAGCGGCCGGCACAGGGAGAGCCAGTAGCAGCTCTGCCCCTGCGAGCCTGGACAGGCATACCTGAGCGGTTTAGAAAGACCTGGGTGGAACCCGATGAGCCGGGCGCTGTAGGCTGGCCTGGGTGAGGTCTGACGGAGAAGTCGGTGTGGAAATGGAGGCCCTCGGGTGGGAGGCGCTGCCCCTGGGTAGGCCAGGCAGAACCCACCCAGAACCACCATAAGAAAATGCTTATCTGATCTAATTTATGGCTTAGGATTTTTTTTTATAGTTCAGGTCTTTTCTATTTGATATGGACAGACTTAGCTGAGCCTGTCCATATCAAATAAAATTGTCCTTCCTCCATCCCTCCCATCACTACCTGGTATCTTCAAGAATATGGATATTTGCATATTCCATATCTTAGCTACTGTAATAAAGTGAAGAAAAAAATAGTGGTGTGTGTATTTCCTTTTGAAAGAAAGTCTATAGGTCAAAGGGGTAGATACCCAAAAGTGGGATTGATGGTTTCAGATGACAGCTCAGTTTTACTAAAGACTCTCCACCTTGCTCTTCATGGGAATGAACCAGACAACATTCCAACCAGCAACGGATGAGAGTTCCTTTTGAACCACATCCCCATTACTAAAAATTGCTCCCACTACTTTTAATGTGTTTCTTTCTCCCTAGTGTAACATGATATTTCATTATCATCTTTTTAATTTTTCATTTTTAATTCAATTTTTAAAGTTTTATTATACCACCATGAGATGTACAATTACAAACATGTTCATGATTGGGTTTCATTGTTTTTTTTGGAATGCTAAGTCATGCTGAGCATTTTCACTTGCCTAGTGGTCACCTACTTGTTTTTCTCTGAGAAGTGTGTGCTCATTTCCTTTTACCATTTTTTGAAAACCTTTTTTTTGTTTTTTTTTGTGAGTAGTTTTGTATTCTGGATATCAACTGTTTATCTGATTATTAAATGCAAACTTTTTTTTCTCATTCAGCTGTCTTTTAGTTTTGCTATTATTTCTTTTTGCTATGCAGAAACTCATGGATTTCATATAGTCTCCTTTGTTTATTTTTATTTTTTTTTACTGTGCCAGTAGTAGCAGATCATTGAAGACATTTTTGAGGTCAAGATGTTGGCATATCCTTTCAATATTTTTCTCAATGCTCTTTATAGTTTCTGATCTTAGAATTTGATCTTTTAGAATTGATTTTTGTATAAGGTGTGAGATATTGATACAGTTTTAATTTCTTGCATGTAGTCTTCTAGTTTTCCCAGCATCATTTGCTGTAGAGGGCATCTTAATGCTATTTCATGTTCCTACCTCCTTTATCAAAAACTAACTGTCCATATATATGGAGTTTTGACATTGGGTAAACTAGTAACAATTATAGACCTCATTCTCATGACCTGAAGGAATGGTCTGATGCTCTTCATGTTCCTGGAACAAGCAGTTGCCCTGGCTACCCTAGCTCGTGACAGGATGCATAGAGATGTTACTGGTGCCATCTCAAGCAAATTGATGAATGGGAAGACATGTGATACAAGTGAAGTGATACCAAGAAGTTTTGATCATTATAGCTTTATATTACAGTTCCAATTTGGTAATGATATCCCTTACAATTTATTTTTTCTGCATGGTTTTGGTGATTTGTGATTTGTAGTCTATTCTGATTCCGTACAAACTTTAGTACTAACATTTCTTGGTCCTTGAAGAAAATGTCATGAATTTGGTGGGGATTGCATTGAATCTATATAATAGTTTAGGTAGGACAGATATTTTAGCAGTATTGATTGCTTCCAATCCATAAGCATGGAATATTTTACTTTTTAAAAATACTTTATTATACCACTGTGAGATAAACAATTATAAAGATATTCATGTTTGGGTTTCAGTCATACAGTGTTCCAGCACCCATCCCTCCACCAGTGCCCATTTCCCACCGCCAATGTCCCCAATTCAACTCCCCTCCCTTAGCCTGCCTCTATGGCAGGTACTTTATCTCTTTTCTTTCTTTTTCTCTCTCTTTCTCTCTTCCTTTTCTTACATTGTGGATTGTAATACACACATTTAGAGGTTTATGTGTGTATCCCTTTCCATTTCCTAAGGTCTATTTTTTAATTAATTTAAAGTTTTCATTATATAGGGCTTCAACATATTTTGTTAAGTGGATTGTTACAAAATTGATGTTTTGGACATTATTTTAAATGGGATAGATTCCTTGGTAACTTTATTCTATGATTTATTGTTGGGACATAGAATGTAACAAATTTTTTATTTCTGTTGTATCCATATACTTTGCTGTATTGGCTTACTGCTTCTAGAGCTTTTGCTGTGGACTCTTTAGGGTCTTTATGTATATTTTTATGTCATCTATAAGTAGGGGTGATTTTATTCCTATTTTTCCAATTTGGATTCTTTTGATTTGTTCTTCTTGCTAGACAATTGTATCAATAAGAACGATACTGGCTGTGAGTTCTTATAAATGCTAGTGACTGTTTTGAAGAGCATTCCTTCCACTTTGATTTTGTTAAAGGTTTGTTTTATCATGACTGGATGTTGAATATTTCTTTGCATCAACTTATATTATCATTTGGCTTTTTATTTTCCATTTTATGAATGTAGCATATTATGTTCATTGATTTATTGAAATATCCTTGCATCCCTAGCATAAACCATACTTGTCTGGCATGTATAATTTTTTTGATAAGGTGTTGGTTGTTGGTTGTTGGGATTTTGTTAAGAATTTTTTGCATAGATATTCATAAGGGATATTGGTAAAATTTTCTTTTTACGGAAGTGTCTCTGCTTTGACTATTAATGAAATGTTAGCTTCATAGAAAGGTTTAGGAAGAATTCCTGTACCTTCAATGTTTTATGAGCTTTATGAGTAATGACAGTACATTTCTGAGAGTTTGATAGAACTTGACAGCAAACTCACCTGGACCAGAACGTTTGTTCTTCCAGAAATTCATAATTACTCTTTCAATGGCCTTACTTGTTATTGGCCTATTTAGGCTTTCTACTATCGCCTCATTCAGGTTTAGGAGGTTACATGACTCCTAAGAATATACCCATTTCTTCTAGGTTCTTCAACTTAAATCATAAAGTTGTTTACAGTAACCACTCATAATATTTTGAATTTCTTAAGGATCTTTGTAACTTTTCCCCTTTCATCTCTGATCTCATTTGCCTGTCCCGCGACTTTCCATTGGACCATCACGCCATGTGCCCAAAGGCATCTGGTGGATCAGGAAAAGAACCTCAAACCAATCTCATTTATTTGAACAATTTCTCTTTTTTGCCTCGTGATTATGAGTAAAGGTTTGTTTATCTTATTTATTCTTTTGAAGAATCAACACCTGGGTTTCATTGTTTCTTTGAATTGCTTTCTTGATTTCCATGTTGCTGAATTCTGCTGTATTTTTTTTCTATTTCCCTCCTTCTACTATATTTTTTGCATCACTTGCTATTCATTCTCCAGATTTTTGAGATGTATGCTTAGATTTTTTATTTGGCTTTTTACTTCTTTTTAATGCAGGCCTCAATGGTTATGAATTTCTCTCCTCATACAACTTTCTGCATCTCCTAGGTTCTGTTAGCTTGTATCTTCATTGTAATTAGTTTCAAGGAATATTTTTAGTTTTCTATTTGTATTCTCTTTGGTTCAGTTATTGTGTATCAGAGTTTTGTTCAGCTTTCAAGTTTTTCCCATCTTCTATCTGTGGTAAATTTCTACTTCAATTATGATTTAATAGCTACTTTCTACAATTTCTATATTTTTAACTTTATGTATGTTTGAGTTATGCCCTAATATGTGATGTATCCAGGGGAACTTTCATCTGCAGTAGAGAAGAATGTGTATTGTTGTTTTGGGGGATGTAAAGCCATGTACCTGTTCAACAATCCCAGTTATTTTAGAGGATGAGTTAGGGCCTCGTCTCTTTACTGTTTTATCATCTTGTTAATCTGTCTAGAGGCAAAAATAGACTTTTTTCTGAAGTCTCTGTTGCAGGACACCTAAAAGCCTCTGCATCTGCCCTGGATTGCCTCCTGCAAATCACTTCATACATAAGGGGGTAGTTTAAATGTGGCAGTTTATCTGACCATGTATTCTGTACTGCCTGGTATAAATATTCTCTCATGCGACCACAATCATCGTGGGACTAGCTAGATTTTACCAGCATATTTGCCTGGCCACGTTGGATCTCTAAGTAATCAGACCAGAGAGAAATGATGTTTGCCTCCAAGCAAGCAAGCATGGCTCCCTGATAACTAAAAGGCAACTAAAATACAAAACTACCATGAAGTAGGGGCCAGAGCGATAGCCCAGCGGGTAGGGCGTTTGCCTTGCATGCAGCCGGCCTGTGCCGGCTTGGGTTCGATCCCTGGCATCCCATATGGTCCCCCCAAGCACCGCCAGGAGTAATTCCTGAGTACAGAGCCAGGAGTAACCTCTGAGCATCGCTGGTGACCCAAAGAAAAGAAAAAAAAAACTACCATGAAGTAGACGAGACTCTTGTGAAGGCTTGGAGAAATATTTAACTGGCATTAGTATTAGTCTTTGGTACAGAGACATGCCATCTCAGAAACCCCCTTCTCTACCCTATAAGGCATTTCCAGGCAAATCTTGGCTCAAAACATTAGCATATAATAGGGCCTAGGTGAGGTGCTGGGAGAAATTACCTGAGGGCATTTGACCCTTCCTGCTTCCCATAATAGTGGGATGTCTGAGTTGCAGAATCTCTTTTGGGCTCTCTTTTTGGCTCTCTTTTGGGGCTTGCACTCTTCTTGGGAGTCTTGTATTTGTCTCCTCTTTACAGGGCCTTTACATGTGGTGGCAGCCATCTTGGCTGGGGTGCTAGCCAGGAATCCTAAGCACAGGGTTTTTCCTATTGCTGATTTGTATGCCTGAACCTGTGATAAGTAATGCCTTTTAAAACTGCATCGGATTCCTGAATCTTCATCCATTCCCCGCTGGCTTCGGAGGTAAAAAGGGAACTTGCTTCGGCACTGTTGGGGACCCCAGCGGTGTCCCCAACAGTCTCTACTTCAAGAAACTACTACTATTGTGTTTCCATCAATGTATTTCGTTAGGCTTTAGAGCAGAATCTTTATGTACTTAGCTGACTTTCATTTAGTGCATAAGTATTATTGGTAGAATTTCTTGATATACTGCTCCCTTAATCAATAAGTACTGTCCATCACTGTCTGTAATTACTTTTTATATTAAATGCTATTCAGTCTGATGAATGTATGGCTGTCCCTGATAATTTGGGTTAAATGTATAGCTTGAGTGATGGACTTGAATGATTGTTTTCATCTTTAACACTGCATTTATCCTGTGAGTTTAGATGTTTTTAGTCAGCATAGGAATGGATTTTCTTCCCTGATCCAGGTATCTACTGTATTCTATTTTATAGGGAAGTCCACTGTTATTGAAAGAGATTAATTATATCAAGGGGTGTGTTGCCATTCTTTGTGTGTGTGTTGAATGCACGTTGTGTTGCCATTTGTGTGTGTGTTGTATGCATGTTCCTTTCTCCAGAAATCTGGAAATTTCTCATTATTTCTTCTAACAGTTGCTGTCCCTTTCTCTTTTTACTCACCATCCAGTATTCTGCTCAAGCAAAACGATGAACAACGGGAAGACAAGTGATACAAGATACAAGTGTGTTGAATCACGTTGTGTTTGCCAGAGTCTATTTGATTTTTTCAGGCAGCCTTTCAGTAACTCTTGAAGGATTGGTTTAGTTATTGCAACAGCTAACAGCATTTGTTTGTTGTGAAAAGTTCTCGCCTCTCCCTCAAATCTAAAAGATAACTTTGCAGGGTAGTGGATTCTAGGCTGGAAGTTTTGTTTTTTCTTTTAATCCAGTACTTTGAATATATAATTCCACTTTATCACTGTATCACTGTCTTCCAGTTCATCTTCGATTTGCTCGAGAGGGCACCAGTAACATCTCCATATGCACCTGTCTCATGCAGGTAGAGTCCAAGGGAACCTGCTTGCTCCAGGAACATAAAGACCCTCAAACCATTCCATCAGGATATGGGAATGAGGTCTATAATTGTTACTGGTATCTGGCATATTAAATACGACACGGGTAGCTTGCCAGGCTCTGCCGTGTGGGTAGATACTCTTGTAGTCATCTCAAAATCCAGCATTTATTGATGAACCGCGCGGCCATTTGCTGGATTAAGAAAGACTGCAGCAAGGTGGATCTCGATGAGCCAGGCTGTGGTAGGCTGGTCTGCTGGGTGGAGTTCTGATGAGGAGGAAGTTCGGATGTGGAAAATGGAGGTCCTCATGGGGGGGGGGGGGTCGGCTGGCTTGTTGTGAGGCTCTGCTCACAACAAGCAAATAACATGTGCTTGTTATTAACATGTGCCTCCTCTTACACATTGTGGCTTTCAATACAAACAAATAACATGTGAGGCTCTGCAGGGGTGGCGGGCCAGGGCTAGGACCTGCCATCCCTCCAGGGAACCCTCATGAGCAGCTGGGCACAGTGAGAGCCAGTGAGGCTCTTTATACCCTAGCATATAAGATACCATGGAAGATCTGTTGCCATTCTTACATTGTTTCCTTTGTATTTGAGTATTTTCTTCTATTTCAGAATTAAGAAGTCTGTCTTTGCCCTTTGATTTTAACATTTTGATTGCTGTGTGTCTTGGTGTTGTTTTGCTAGAGTCTATTTTCTTTGACACTTTGACACTTCTTGAATCTATGCACGCTCCTCTCTCCAGAGATCTGAAAATTTTCTTATTATTTCTTCTAACATTTGCTGTCCCCTTTCTCTTATACTCACCGTCCAATATTCCTGGATGCAAAACATATTCCATTTACTATTATCTATCACAATCTTACATTCTCTGCAATCTTTTTATATTTCCTTTCTTTTTTCACCTCATTAATGGTGATAGCTATTATTATGTCTCTAATATCACAGATAAAGTCCTTCACATTCCGTTGAATTCTGTTGCTGTGAAATTGATGCCACATTTTTAACTCAAGCAACTCCATTTATATTATCTCTTTGCTACCCTGAATCAGTTAATCATTGAGTTGGTTGAATCATTCTTCTAGCGATTGCTCTATTTCCATCTCTATTGCTTGGAGTATTGATTTTAGTTCATTCAGCTCATCAATGAGGATAAGACCTTATTTGAATCCAATGATTTTCTGGAACTTGTGTCCACGTCTATGAGAGCAGTTAAATTTCCATTGATTTCCCCATGGTTCTAAAGTTTTTAGAGTGCTGTAAAACCTGTAATTCACTTAGAGTTTCAGATTCCTAATTATTTGAGATTTGAGTTTCAGATTCCTAATTATTTGAGTTAAAAATTTCATATTTCCTATTAATCATCACAATAGAGCCTCAGAAGAATCCAGAGGAACCCCACACCATGCTGGCAGTGATCTTCATCATCCATACTCCAGAGTGCGTCAGATCTCCACCCAAGAGATTAAGACCATCTCCAACCGGCTTGTCAGAGACCCAGACTACAGAGACCACCCTTCAGAGGAGAGTATTTCAAGCCCAGGGAATGCTTGAACCACAGGCACAGATACACCAGGCAGAGCAGATTCCAGCTCTCTCCGTTGCTCATGGCTGCAGGGCCACGCGACTTATCTCCACCCCTTCTCAGAGAGCTTGGCAAACTACTGAGAGTATATGGCAAGCTGTCCGATACAAGTTCAATATGCCAAAACCACTAATAAAAATGTTTATCTTCCTGACCCTGAAAGAGCCCTTAATCAAGTGATATAGTGAATATGTTTCATTATTTTTCAGCAAGTTGTTATTCTTTATAATTAACAATTTCAGTGCCCTTAGGATATTCCTTTAGTGATCACACAAGTCAGTATATAATATATCTATTTTCTTAGAGGGTTATGGAAATAATGTATGCAAAATATCAAAACCAACAAACCACAGAGTTGATCGTTCTGAAGGGGTGGGAATGTTACATGGATGTTAATGTTTCTACATGGTTTGGGTTTGAGAGATGGGTGCAGCTTTCTCTGTCTAGGGGACCCAGAAAGAGGTCACTGCTCAGGGGTAGTAGGGCAGGAAGAAGGTTGGAACCCTTGATGCACCTAAATTATGAAGTCTAGCTCCAGCATTATGGCTTCTTAGGGGCATATACTGGATTTGAAGCATCCCACTTACATTTAATTTATGGTCTTTTCACTGTTTCTTTGAGCTATTTAAATATCTTAAAAAATTCCCGCTATAAAGTTCCTCTATAAAATTCCTCTATAAATTCCTCATCAGAGAGCTATATAACTTCTCATCAGAGAAGTTATATAGTTTGTTATAATTGGCGGAGTCTCAGGGATATTCATCTTCACTTACTGAACATGGTGGGGTTCTGCATTGCTCCCCCATCATGATTTTTATGGCTGGAACATTTCCTTGTGTGGCAAGAAGACTAGTGTTGGCCTATGTCGGCTGATGATGAGATAGTAACAGGCGAAGAAATGTGAGGCCTCCTAACCTGGCAGGCAAGTTGTTGATCTTGAGGAACAGGATTACCCCAATGCTGCCAAGTTCCCTCAGTGTCCTAGGTCTGGGCAGAACAAAGCTGGGCTCTAAGACTTCCCGCTATGGCTGATGGAGTCTCCTAACCTGATGAGCAAAATGGTGATCTTGAAATAAAAAGTGTCCCACCACACCACGTGGTCTCAGTCAACAGGCACAGATTTTTTTTTTCTGCTTTTTGGGTCAATGTTGGATAAACCTTAGGTTTTCTATAATAATTGAAATGCAGTTTTTACTTAAAACAGTTAAAAGCTATTATGCCAGGTTTCTGATTCTGTCTGGGGAGGGTATAAATAGACCTAGGACAGAATCCCTGTGTGCCTGGTGCCTTGCCCTGAGAGCCAGCACCAGGGCCAGAGGGTCAAAGGGTCAGGGCCAGAGAGCCAGGGCTGGACTGCTGGGTTCACCTGAAAGAAAAAAAGGACCTGAAAAGAAAGGACATAAGATAAGTCCTGAAGAAGGGAAAGACAAAGAGAAACAGATAAGAAACAGAGATTCTAAGAGAGAGATAGAAGAGAAAGAGTTAGAGAAGCAGAAAAAAGACAGAGACAGAAAGATAGAGAAACATAGACAAGACAAAGAAACAGAGAGGCAAAAGAGAGAGACAGACAGACTGAAAGGAAGAAGAAAGAGAGGCCCAGAAGGAAGAAGCCCTGAGAGAGGTCCTGAGAAGAGAGATCTTGAGAGACAGAGGACCTTAAGAGAGGTCCTGAAGAGAGAGATCATGAAGAGAAAGGTGAGAGAGAGAGAGAGAGAGAGCTGGTTTTGCAGAACCATTTGAAGAGATTGTTTAAAGGACAGAACAAACTTCCCAATATGTAACATTGAATATGGCACTTGCTAACAGAGTACTGGTGACATTTACTGCATACAAAAGGTGTGTCGACTACCAGCTTGCTAAGTGGATTTTTACATTTGTGATAATAAATTAATGTTTCATGTACACTTACTGTTTTATATTTGATAAACTTTTTGCATCCAGAAACCTTAATAACAATTTTTCACTTATTAATTTTGATGCTTAAGTAGTATCTATAATACCACTTTCTCATATAGAATCAATATTCCCTTACGATAAAATATCCTACCTTTGTAGGAACATTTTTCCTTTTTAAATTTTCTTGATTCTCTTCACTCTTACTAAAATATATATTTTAGAATTTTCTTATTTTATGGAAACTAAAATAATTTGCAAAGAACTTTTCAAAAGCTTTATTTATGAAAGAAAATACATGATAATTACCACAATAAGATCCAAGTGCATGCAAAATAAAATTTGATGCAATATAATTTGGGCACCAGAGATGAAAACATAGTATGTAAATGAGAACAGATAATACATTATATTAAGTGATTTGAACTTATTTAGTAACAGAGTAAAATCATGGCAATCATCTCAAATGGAATTTTATTGATTTATTTTGTTATAACTCCATCTGAAATACTACTTAAGTTTTGTTAGAATAAATAATAGATTTGTTAAACTTTTGTTAGAATAAATAAAAAATCAAATGAATTTGCTATGTATGTGTCAAGGAGGCAAGCTAGGTGGTTGGAGGGAACCAGAGAACTTTGGTAGAAGATGGGGAATTAGTGACAGGATTGGTTCTGAAACATTGTATGCCTGAAACAACCCTAGTAATAACAGCTTTGTATATCACAGGATCTAAATAAAACAAACAAATAACATGCCTGTCATATAGGAATACTGGGAATGTTCGGAAAGCTGGGGACATCGGCAAAGGAAATTTGCAATGGTGATGGGACTGGTACCGGAACACAGTGTTCCTGAAACAAATTACTAAACACTTAGTAAATCATAGTACCTCAATAAAAATAAACAGTAAACTAAACAATAAAAAGTAAACACCTTTATAAATAATGACAACTAGAGGTTTTACAGAGGCACAAAAATTGATTTTATGGTCAGAGGATGGCACTTACCTGGAACTTGCATCTCAAAACTTCAGTAATGAAACCATGTGGCATCAGTAGAAGAATAGACATATTATGGGGGAACAAAAGTGTAACACGGACTCAACAACAGTGAAAGCATGGGATCTAAGCCACTTTCACCAAACTTTATAATGTGCCCTTTAAGGTGGCAGGCAGTGGTCTGGGAAAGGGACACCAGTGGACTGTGGGAATAGTGGTGCAGGGAAGCTGACTTTGGTGGTGGAACTGGTGTTGAAACAGTATATGCCTAAAACTCAGTTATCAGTAATTTTTAATTATGATCACTTAATTACATTAAAATATTTTTAAAAAGAAATTTGTCACTAGCACAAAAGTAGCAAAACTCACTATGGCTAGACCCACTATGTGGGATAGGAACTGTGGTATGATAAGAAAAGACTAAGAGGCTTGGGCAGGAGCAACTCCACAGGGGTTTGGATACCACAGGGAGGATACCATAGGGGCTAGGATGCCATAGAGGTAGGATATCACGTGGGTAAGGCATTTGCATTGCATGGGATGACCTCCCTTCAATCCTGGCACACAGATGGTTCCCTGAAAGCCACCAGGAGTGATCCCTGAGCTCAGAGTCAGAATAAGACCCGAGGAGCACTGGTGCACCACACCACCCCACCCCCCAAAAAAAGCAAAGACACTAACTGGTTCCAGCACAAAATCAGAGAAGATTGGACTGTTCCCCAGCTTCCTCCTAGGAGAAGCTCCAGCAGGAACAAAGAGTTGCGATAAGGACATGAAGATGAACACCAAAAGTTTTAAGCTCTTTCCCTTGATAATGGCACGGCAACAAAGTTACGCGGTACAAAGCCCCACATGGGGTAGTTTGGGAGAAGAC
This sequence comes from Cryptotis parvus, assembly GCA_021461705.1. Lineage (NCBI taxonomy): Eukaryota > Metazoa > Chordata > Mammalia > Eulipotyphla > Soricidae > Cryptotis > Cryptotis parvus. Next base: position 19,248 of record JAJIBD010026459.1, read on the forward strand.
AACTGCAAGGGCAAGGGGTGTACGTCCTCAATGTGAGGAGGCCACTTCTCCACGTGAGACGCATACGCTCAACTTTACCCTTTGGAGAAGCTTGTGTTCTTGGGCCTCACTTGGGTCCACGACAGATGAGCTATGTGGTGTTGAACAAATGACAGGTCTATCTGACCACTGAGACCCTGACGCTTGGATAGTCCTTGTGTTTTTGTGTGTCTCCTATTTGTCTCATTCTCTGCGACCAGTCTTGCTGGCTGATGCTACAGTACCTATTTTGCAGGATTCAAGACAGCTTCATTTGTAGGCTAAACCAGTATGTGCACCTACTAATCCTGGAGAAAATTGCAAATCCCAAACTAGAGTTCACACTAGTCTCCTATCAGAACCACCAGACACCAAGTCTGCCACTTTGGGAAATGTAAGGCCCTTTCAAGTAACTTTTTTTAACTCATAATTTTATTACCTTTTAGTAAAACCTTAAATGTAAGAAACATTACATGAAATTAATCTGAACAAAATATAAAGGAAGTAATATGGAAGTTCAGTAACTATTACTTAAAATACTATACTTGTCATAGAAATTATTGGGTTTTTATTTGTTTTGCTTTTTGGGTCATACCCATATGTGATCAGGGGTTGCTCTTGGCTCTGCACTCAGAAATCACTCCTTCTCCTACTCCTACTCCTACTCATGCTCCTACTCCTACCCCTACTCCTACTCCTACCCCTACTACTACTCCTTCTCCTACTCCTACTCCTACTCCTTCTCCTACTTACTCCTTCTCCTACTTACTCCTACTCCTTCTCCTACTCCTACTCCTAGTCCTCCTACTCCTTCTCCTACTCCTACTCCTACTCCTAGTCCTCCTACTCCTTCTCCTACTCCTACTCCTTCTCCTACTTACTCCTACTCCTACTCCTACTACTCCTACCCCTACTCCTACTCCTTCTCCTACTCCTGCTCCTAGTCCTCCTACTCCTTCTCCTACTCCTACCCCTAATCCTAGTCATCCTACTCCTACTCCTTCTCCTACTAATACTCCTCCTCCTTCTCCTATTCCTTTTCCTCCTCCTCCTCCTTCTTTCTCTCTCTCTCTCTCTCTCTCTCTCCTTACACATTGTGGCTTTCAATACATACATTTAGGGGTTATCATGTATATCCCTTTGCTGACATTCAATTCTCAGTTCTAGGCTGGTATTACAATTCCCAACAATTATTAGCATATTGGTCTCTTCTCTGTCTTACCTAACCTCTGACTTCCACACACTTGCAGTAGATTCCACCGACTTACAAGACCTTCTGAACCATATTTTGCCTTGCCCTTGGACCTCTGAATTAAAAGCAACAAGATATAACAAAACACATTTACTTCCCCAGGGCAACTGATAGAAAAAAAATAGAAGACCCCAAAGTTCTGAGCTTTTTAACCACCCCTTTTCTGGTACCTTGACCCAGCAAAGCCTCTGGCAGTTTTTTTTTTGACTGATCTGAATGAACAAATCCAAGTTCCTTCCACTAAGACTCAGAGAATAGGAAAATAAAATACTTTTGAAAACCTGTGTCCATATTTCTCTGCTCCAAGATAAAAGTTCTGAGATGAAAGTTCCAAATTCTGGCCACGTTATATTATTATTTTATTATAAACTAGATCATACATTGGTCCTTGTAAAATTAAATGCAAGACCCTTGATATTTACAAAGTCATGTTCATTTATTTAACAGCTTTAAGAAGACAATTTTGGATCCCATGCTGTCACATGGACAGGTTTCATGCTGGTCCCTCATTGCTTCCTCATAGGTTTGGGGTTGGCATCCATCATGCTTGTCTATTCAGGTCTCTCCCACTGTCTATCCCTTGAACCACACCTGAGACACTTCTTGCTTCCTTAGTCATAAAACCAAGCCAAACAGCAATACAATTTCTGTTTCCGGGTATGTTCCTCCCACATTATCATTAGGCCTTTGGAGTATTCTGGACTATGAACTGCTGGTCCTTGGGTAGTTGTGTTTAACAAGGCAGGAAAGACTCTTCTTCCCACACCAGGGAATCATAACAGACAGATGGCAGTTTCCAATGGGATCATCCAAGATTGGAAAAGCACAAACCTTTATTTAAATTTGATAAGCTGACATGGGCAAACCCCAGACATTGTGACTATTCATTGGGTTTTTATTGCTATCAGGCGTGGAGACACAAGCTCTGAGTGGTGGTCAGGGGCAGCTGAGGTAGATAACTGGTAAGAGAGGAACAACTTCGCACATGGTCTGGAGGCTGAAGTGTCCAGATTTATTAAGTCGAGGCATATGATGCTAAATAATGAACCAAGTATAAGCCTCCTCAGCTCATGCCACGGCGGCTAAGGTATAATGTTGAGGGGGATCCGCCTATAAAACTTTACTATAGCGATAATAAGCATGAGGGAGAACAATAAAACTATCCCTAAGGCCAGAATCCAGATGAACCAGTTCTGGACACTGTTCCTTGGAGTGTAGAAGTAAGGATGATCCTGTGTAGGAGGAAGGATCAGTGGTTAGGGTGCAGGAAATACTCCACCTTCCTTCTCATATCTGTAGCAGTCCCTAGCCAGAGATGGCACACTCCTCCAGACGTTTTCACTATTCTGCCCAGTTTAGTAAGTGTGAGTCCACACTTACTGTCTGCCCCGCATCTCAGGGAAGTCCAGGGAGCAGAGTTGGAGATATTGATTATAGACCCTCAAATCAGAAGACATAGGAGAGGAGGCATGTGGGCTTGATTCCCTGGATACTTTATCCCTTCCCTCACCATCGTGCTTTTTGTGCCATGGAAGCATTGGAGTACCCTGATATGTGATTCCTAACAAGGGCCTGCTCTATTCTCTCTGTTTCAGAAACCATGTTTATAAACAGTTACATCACAAACAGGGAGACTGAGCCAGGTTGGAGGAGGGAATAAACCAACAAGAGAGACCAGTAGTGTGTGTCTCTCTGGGAACTGCTGTTTCTAGATGGTTATTCTGGACATGGAAAGCTGAAAACATGCTCAATAAGCAGATATTAGAGATAAGGGTTGGATCACAGGAGGAGAGGGAGGGAGAGGGATGAAACAGGCATGCAGTTTCATCATGGGTTCATGTAGTTACATCCAAATAGACTTGGACGTTACAAGCAATGATAGCTAGAAGGAGAGACAGAGATCCTGGCAGTTAAAGTGTATGGTAGAGTTTCTATCTGGCTAACACTTTTGTAGTATCCTGATTGGTCAGGACAATAATTTAGGGATTTCTAACTGGTTCAGGCAATGACCATAAAGAGCCTTTAGAAGGTGGAAGTTGGGCTGTGAAAGAGGTTGCTAGAGTACCAAACAGAACTTCCCACTGCTTAGCAGGCTGCTTGCTCTGGGACAACTCCTCCCCATGGATGTAGGAAAAATGATGTTTGGATACTGCTCAGGGCTAGCTCATTGACTCCCTGAGGGTCTCTCGCCACCTTCCTAGGTTCTGATAATTTCTTTCTCATCTCACCCCTTCTCAAGCCCTGAGGAGCTGACAAGTACCCTGAAAATGAAAAGAGAGTACGTTGGAAAGGAGTTATTGAAAGGATCACTGTATCACTGTCTTCCCGTAATTCATCGATTTGCTCAAGCGGGCACCAGTAACATCTCCATACGTCCTATAGCAAGCAAGTGTAGCCCAAGGGCATCTGCTTGCACCAGGGACAGGGAAGAGCCTCAAGCCATTCTTCAGGTCATGGAATTGAGGTCCATAATTGTTACTAGTTTTGGCATAACAAATAAAAACATGGGTAGCTTGCTAGGCTCTGTTGTGTAAAAAAGGATATAAGAAAAAAAGTATCCTGACTGTGCATTTGTGCCAGCATGGGGTGGCAACCGTTCCACTACAAAGCTCAGACAAACATCTCACCAGTGAGGAAGACACTTACCTTACTGGGGCACTTGAGTTTTGCATGACTGTTTGTAAAGTTATAAGAAGTTGTCTTCTCTCCCACAGGTTCCAGCTAAATAGAAAGAGAGAGAGAGAGGGGATAGAGAGAGAGAAGAGAAAAGTTTGATTGTTAAAAAAGATGGGAGAGGCCTCCCTATGGCTGGTAGCTCACTACATTCCCTGTCTGCAGGGGGGGAGTGAAATCAACAGACAGTTGCTTGGGATGCAAATGGACTTAAACAGCACAGAGGGACAAGTCAAAAACTGGGTAGAAAGCAGCTGAAATGTAAGTCTATGCCAGGGATTCACTCAAATAAAACCAGATTCCTAGGAGAGACTTGTCAGGGGCCTCAGAGAGTATGTAGAAGTACAGGACCCACAAACTCCATATATTGCATTCTTTTAAAAGTGCCTGTGACCAAGTCAATGAATCTTCAATTTTATAAAATACTGATAATTATTTTTTACCAGGAAAAATCTGAAAACATTTGTTATTACCATTATATATTTATTAAAATTGGGTTGTTAATCTTATGAAATGAGAATTTTATCATTAACTATTCCATGCTTAGATTTTGGGGAGTGTTTTTAGGGACTTACAGACCACTTCTAGTAATATAGAGCCTTGCAGCTAAAGGCTCATTGTGGAATGTTCTATCAGGGGAAATGGCACTATTTTGGACTATCAGTGCTGCTGGGTTTTCTGAAACATTCCTAGGAGAAATTAAGCACTCCGAATTGTTGCTCCTAACAGTTTCGATCCAGAAGTTGTCTGCTAATGACCCAGATTCTGCTGCTGCAAATCTCCCTTTCACAGTAATTTGTTGATGACACTGTCATGTGGCCAGCACTAAGAGGGTGGATCACATGGCAACACTATGTAGAATCTACTCTGAATGTTGAGCCTCCTGTAATCTACTTCTCTACATATCTTATCAGCGCCCAATCCCTAGGCTCTCCCAGAGATGGGTAATGGCCACTCCTGGCTCATGATCTTTGCTTTCCCTTGTTGCAGAGCATGTTTCATCTTTAGCTTAGTTACTTGAGGAAAGAGTGTTCTCTGGTTTTGGGAGACACAACAGGGAGTGGTGGGGAGATAAACTAAAATCCTGGATTTGCAGAAAATGAGCTGTATGGAGCCAGGCAAGCAACTGAATGGATCCAAGTCATGGTGGGCATTCTATCCTGTACTGACAGCTCCACCTTGGGTTGTTTGATAATAAAGGACAGGAAGAAACTAGGTGAAGAGGAATTTGCTCACAGTTTCAAGACACCATCACCAATACTTTCTCACACATGAGGAAGAAGCAATATTTTGATCATAAACCCCTATGATCTATGTGACAAAATAAGCAGGACAGAATGCTTCACGGTGTTGCTATTCCATGGTTCCTTCCGCCCTGGTACAGAGGAAGAGGATGATACTGAGGGTCCTATAAGCCAATCTCTCTATTCTGTTTCCTTGACCTCAAGAACTTTCTTAGCTAATAACTCTTGTAATTTATTTTCCCCTCCCCACATCATATCCTCTCTAGGCACTTTGTCATCACTCTCAACAATTCCAGTGTAAGCTGTGGTTGTATCTAACTTCACTTCCCAATATCATCTATTTTGTCCATTTTATTAAAAAAAATTCATTATACCACCATGAGATATACAATTACAAAGATGTTCTTGATTGGGTTTCAATCATACAGTGTTCCAGCACCTGTCCCTCCACCAGTGCCCTATTCCCACCACCAATGTCCCCAAATTCCTTCCCAACTCCCCCAGCCTGCCTCTATAGCAAGCACTTTTGCTATTCTTCTCTCTCCTTCTTTTCTCTCTCTCCCTCTCTCCTTACACATTGTGGCTTTCCCTACAGACATTTAGGGTTTATCATGTAAATCTCTTAGTGTATATTCAATGCTGAGTTCTAGTCTGGCATTACTATTTCCCACAATTAGTAGAACACTGGTATATATTTATATCCCATTAATGAATGCAGTCATTCTATGTCTGTCCTTTTCCTTCTGACTAATTTCACTCAGCATGGTAATCTCCATGTCTATTCATTTGCAGGTAAATTTCATGTCTTCATCTTTTCTGACAGCTGCATAGAATTCCATTGTGTAGATGTACCATAATTTCTTTAGTCAGTCTTCTATTCTCAGTATTTAGGTTGTTTTCATATTCTGGCTATCGTGAATAGAGCTTCAATTAATACAGAAGTGCAGATAGTGTTTCTGATGTTTGTTTTTGGGTCTCCAGGAGTGATATTGGTCAATTGGGAGCTCAATATCTTTTTTTTTAGGAATGTCCATATTATTTTCCAAAAGGGCTGGACCAGTCGCACACCCATCAACAGTGAATGAGAATTCCTTTCTCTCTGCATCCATGCCAGCACTGATTGATCTTGCTCTTTTGGATGAGTGCCAGTCTCTGTGGTGTGAGATGATACCTCATTGTTGTTTTGATTTGCATCTCCCTGATGATTAATGATGAAGAGCACTTTTTTCATGTGTCTTTTGGCCATTCAAATTTCTTCTTTTACGAAGATTCTATTCATTTCTTCTCCCCATTTTTGATGGGGGAGAAGAAATTTTTGTAAAATTCTACCAGTATCTGATATATCATGGATATTAACCCTTTTTCAGATGGGCATTGGGTGAATATTCTTTCTTGGTCACGGTTTCTTTTGAGCTACCAAAGCGTTTCAGTTTTATATAAGCCCATTTGTTTATCTTTGATTCCATTTGCTTTGTAAATGGTGTTTCATTTTGAAGACACCTTCAGCTTTGATGTCATAGAGCATTTTCCCTATGGAATAATAAACCCACATGGTAATAATAGCTAAAGCAATCCTTGGGGAAAAGGGGGGCAGAGCAATAATCCCGTGGGTAGGGCATTTGCCTTGCATGCTGGCTACCCAAGTTTGATCCCAGGCATCCCATAAGGTCCCTTGAACACCATCAGGAGTAATTTCTGAGTGCAGAGCCAGTTGGAACCCCTGAGTATTGTTGGGTCTGAACGTAAAAAAGGAAAAAAAAAATCCTTGGGAAAAAGAAGATGGGAGGTTTCACTTTCCCCCCAACTTCAAACTCTACTACAAAGCAGTCATAATTAAAATGGCATGGTATTGGTATAAAGAAAAACCTGTAGACTTGTGGAACAGTGTTGCAGGGACTCCTCTAAGAGCCCCTTTCTCTACCCTGTGGAGGTATTTCCTGGCGGGTCTTGGCTCAAAACATCAGCATATAAAAAGACATTGGGTGAGGTTCTGGAAGAAATCACCTGAGGGCAGTTGACCCTGCCAGGAGAAGTTTACATTTGGCTTGCAGCTCCTCCCAGCAGAGGGGAGCAGCTTTGTTTTTTTTTTTAATAACTTGATTGTTTTTTGCTATCTTGGTATTTTTTAAATTTTTTATTTTTACAATTACAAAGATATACAATTAAAAAGTTCATATTTGGGTTTTGGTCATACAGTGTTCCAGCACCCATCCCGCCACCAGTGCCCATCTCCCACCACCAACGTCCCAGGTTCCCTCCCCTCCCCCCAGCCCTGCTCCATGGCAGGTTCTTTATTTCTTTCCCGTTTCTCTCTCTTTCTCTTTTCCTTCCCCTCCAGACTATGGATTACAGAACATACATTAAAGGGTTGTCATGTGTATCTTTTTGCCTCTATTTAATGCTCAGTTCTAGGTTGACATTAGTACCCTCGACAATTGTTAGCACACTGTTCCATTTTCTGTCTTACCTAGCCTCTGACTCCCACATGTTTGTGATAATTTCCACCTTTGACAAGACCTCCTGATATATGTTTCACTTGACCTTGGATATTGGTATCTTAATATGTACATATATATTTATGTTATGCAGATAAATGCAGTCATTCTGTGTCTGTCTCTCTCCTTCTGGCTAATTTCGCTCAACATAATCTTCTCCATGTCCATCCATTTATAGGCAAATTTTATAACTTCATTTTTCCTAATAGCTGCATAGTATTCCATTGTGTAGATGTACCAAAGCTTCTTTATCCAGTCATCGATTTTCGGGCACTCTGGTTGCTTCCAGATTCTGGCTATTGTGAATAATGCTGCTATGAACATAAAAGTAGGGATGGTGTTTCCGCTGCGTATTTTTGGTTTCCCAGAGTAGATTCCCAGGAGTGGTATGGCTGGGTCAAATGGGAGTTCAATTTCTAGTTCTGCTGGGAGGCTTTGAATTTTCATCTCTAGATAGCCCAGCCCAGAATGGGCTGGGCTGGGGAGCTTGGGCAGATTTCGAGCTATAAAATAAGCTGCAAGAAAGAAGCTTGTGCTCTTTTTTTTCCCTTTTTGCCTTTTTTCCCTTGGTGTTTTGCCTCTCCATCCTCTTCATTCTCTGTTGGGCCTCAACACGTGGTGGCAGCCATCTTAGCCTGTACCTGGCTGGGGCCTAGCTGGGAAAACAGAGTTCGGAGGCTTTCCCTGCTCTTGGATTGTATATTGGAACCTGTAATAGTAATGCCCTTTTTAAAACTGCATCGGATTCCTGAGTTTTCATCCATTCCTCGCTGACTTCGGAGGTAGAAGGGAACTCACTTCCCGGCACTGTTGGGGACCCAGGCAGAGCTACCCGACAGATTAGAACTGAATATCCTGAAACACACTCAAATATATGATCACTTAATTTTCAGTAAAGTAGCAAAAAATATTAAGTGGAGCAAAGAAATGGTGCTGGGAAAACTGGGCACCATTCAACAAATGGTGCTGGGAAAACTGGGCATTATGTGTAAAAATACGAACTTAGACCTCCTTCTAAAGCCAGGCACAAAAAGTCAGATCAAAATGGATTGAAAATATCAACATATTTTACCCATTTTTATCCACCTTCAGTTTCCATAATTTAACGCAAGTTCTAGTAAAGGGCATAAATAGCTACCGTATTACCACACCTAATGGCTATTTTCTGACTAAATTTTTTCAACATTTGGCATAATTTGTCAAGGTTTACTCCCTCCAAAAACCAGTTATTTTATCTCTGTGAACAAAATACTCTCAAAATTGCCTCTGTCTTCATTTGCTTCTGATGTTAATAGTGAAAAATAAGTATTCCAAAGATTGAATTAGTTTGGCTCCATACAAGGGTGCCGAGAAAAGAGTGGTGAATGGCACAAAGAATGAGAATATGAAAATAGGCATCCACTACAAAATATACACAATGGTAGCAGTGCAAAATGATGGAAACAAATCTGTAATCTCAATAACTGCACCAACATCCATGGTCCAAGATCATCATACAAGAGACATTAAGTGGTGATATGTATAAACTTCTGTTATTTAGAGGAAATACATCTGATCACTTGATCACTTGAATCCCGTTATTCATCGATTTGCTCGAGCGGGCGCCAGTAACATTTCCATTGGACCCTATCACTGCCAATGTAGCCCAATGGCATCTGGTTGATTCAGGAATATGAAGAGCCTCAAACCGTTCCTTCAGGGTCTTTACAAGGAAATCTGACCATCTAAAAGCTTCCTTAGGAGCCTTTAATACGGCAGCAGTAAGAAAGGCAAACAATACATCTGAACAGTCAGGTAAACACAGGTTCAGACACAAAAGCTGTGTTGTGCCAGACATTGTGTCATGCCAACCATTGTGTTATGGACACAATGTGTTCCAGACAGTCCTACTCAGAAATCTACTTCAAGGGCCCAAACCACTACTTATACTGGACATTTGTGCCCCCTATACTGATTGCACTACAGTCCAAAACCTGCTACCAAACAAGTGCCCAAGAACGAATGACCGGATAAAGGAGTTGCGGCACTTACACACAATGGAACAGTACTCAGCTACAAGAGTAGATGAAGTCATGACATTAGCTGCTGCTATGTGAATGGAACTACATAGTACCAAGCTGAATGAAGTCAGCCAAGTAAAGGATGGATACAAATAAATTTTCTTTAATGTGTTTTATACAAAAACATAGGAAGGGAACAACAAATGATCAAGGTAACAGAGCTAGAGATATGGTGTACACAACTAACTTTACCTGGAAGAGGGTAGGGTGATATGGGAAGGGTCCTTTTAGGGTAATGGGAGGAAGTGGGTATTCTGGTGGTAGCTGTGGGGTAAAAAAAAATCTATGCTGAAGCTATCAACATCATCGTAAATCATGGTCCTTATTAAAAATGAAGGAAAAAAAATCCATGTTTTGGTATCTGATACTATATATTTTTACATCTGTTCTTTTAGGGAATTATCTATTGGCAATGTTTGGAAAGACGTTTATGACAATGATTCCTATATCACTTGTCACTTGTCTTTCCATTGTTCATTGATTTGCTCAAGTGGGCACCAGTAACATCTCCATTCCTTGGGAATAAGGTCCTCTATTGTTACTGTTTTTGGCATATCGAATACACCACAGGTAGCTTGCCAGGCTCTGCCATGGATCTGGGTTCATTTCAGGGGGCCTAGTCTTTTTCTATGTCAGACTATCAACCATCTAGGGACTCACGGGGCAGAGCCCTGGGTATAGACAAGCCTGTCTCCTGTCTGCCACCTGCCAACGCATCTGGGCACTGCAGCCACACCTGCAACATCTCAAGGGGCAGATAGCAGAATTTAGATACATATTTATCTAAATCTCCACCCCAAATCCACCCCTATAGATTCATGTACTTGCTTGTTCTCTGGAAACAGAATTCTCGTATCTCTGAAAAGAACAATATTCATTTGGTTTGGGAATTACTTTAGGAGTGTAGAAGTAATAAAAATAATCCCCACACAAATTAGTTGCAGTTGCATTCTTGTTGTTCTTTTTTTTTGTTTTGTTTTTCTTTTTTGGTCACACCCGGCGATGCTCAGGGGTTACTCCTGGCTCTGCACTCAGGAATTACTCCTGGCAGTGCTTGGGGGACCATAAGGATGCTGGAATCGAACCCGGGTCAGCTGCATGCAAGGCAAATGCCCTACCCGCTGGACTATCGCTCTGGCCCCACATTCTAGTTTAAAAGACTAAGATGTGTTGTGGGAACTTGTAGCCACAGTAGATGTACAGAAGATATACATTTACAAAGCCCAACAAAGGACTTGTAATTTTCTATCTCTCCATTACCCAACCTATATTCTACAGGAATCCTTCCTTCCTCTTTAATTTCAACCATCTTCCATGTTTGTGGCCCTTTAAATTATGCCCTTGCTTCTTCAATTCATCTCTATATACCTAAAACTCATCTCTATATATAAAGGGCAATCATTTGATCACTTGATCACTTGAATCCCGTTATTCATCGATTTGCTTGAGCTGGGCGCCAGTAACATTTCCATTGGACCCTATCACGTGCCAATGTAGCCCAATGGCATCTGGTTGATTCAGGAATATAAAGAGCCTCAAAACATTCCTTCAGGGTCTTGACAAGGAAGCTGACCATCTTGTAGGTGGGTGGCCACGTGATCTTTTGACATCCCGTGGGATCCAGTCGGTAATGGCTCTAGTCCAGCGGTTGTCTTCAAATCGCATTACATGTCCAGCCCATCTGGTTTTCGATGCCTTGGCAAACGAGACAGCGTCCCTGATTCTGGAATAGTGACGGAGGTCAGAACTCCGGATTCCTTCTCTCACTATAAAGGGCAATAGGGTTTGAAAATTCTCTGTATCCTATTCTGGAATTCATATTAGTGTGCTTCCTGGAGGAAGCATAATATGAATTCTTAATACTAGTTCAGGGTTGGTGGTATAATATCCGGAAAGGTGGAACAAAAAAATCTAAGTAAGAGATAAACAAGAGATAACCTAGAAAAGTCATACCCAGAAGTTCTCATAAATAGTGTCTGGATTTAACTTGTTTAAAGATGCTGCCAATTGCATGTCTGAGATGGCTCACAAGTTAATGAGGTCAACTCTCACATGGCTGGGTGTGCACCGCCAAGGGATGTGGCCTTTCATCTTCAAGGTGTTTTACCTTGGAAATTTCAAAGGAGAGGTATTTCTCAGTCAGACTTTTCTTACTTTAAGGGCTGGGATTGCCTGAACAATAACGTCCAAGTTCTCTACACCAAACTCTCCTAGAAACACTGGAAACTTTATGATGTGCTAGTGAATGAGTCCACCCAGATGACAAAGTCTCAGTATGTAGAGTTGAGGTCAAAACAAAAGGTCTGATTTAAGCAAATGTGTGTGTGGTATGTGGTGGAGGGTTTTTTAAGCAAATGTGTGTGTTGTATGTGTGTTTGGTGAAGGGTTTTTTTTTAAACAAATGTGTGTTATGTATGTGTGTGTGGTGGAAGGTTTTGTGAGTCACAACCAGAAGTGCTCAGGACAATTGTTGGCAATGTGCTCAGGTGATACCTTTGACTGTGTTCAAGGAACCATTCAGTGCTGGGACTTTGAACTGGGTCACAGAGCTTTGGCCACTCAGTGCCTTACCTTACTTCCCATACTATCTTTCCTTCCTTAACCAGACAAAATTTGATGTAAGTTACTTTTTTTAAATGGAGCTAACACAACATAGGATGCAAGTTATCATTGTAAGGAGTTGCTGAGAAGTTGATTTAAAAAAAAAAAGGGAAATTCATGTAACTAGAATTTGGAAACAGGACTCGAATAATGCCTGACTTAGACATGCCCCCTGCCATCTGCTACCAGTATGATCAATGCTCAGGAAACATTAATTTGTGAGGCTCATTTGTTCTTTAGTGTTTAGGCTAAACCCACTGTTCTCATGGCTCACTCCTGTCTTTCTGCTCAGGGATCAAGTCTGGCAGAGCTTGGGATCAAGCCCAGTTACGTTCCATTCAAAATAAATGTCTTACCCAAGGTAAAATCTCAGTGATCCCTAATCTGCATGCTTTCTTATATTTATAATTTACAAATTTATGGGAATTTCATCATAGGAAGATTCACTTAATGCACCCCTCTATTAGGTGATAGAGAGGGAATTTCACAGTAGGGTACAAATGATTCTACTGTGATATTTCTTATGCAGACATTTTTGTGAGCTCAAGTATCTATTTATTCAGTTCATACTCAAGAAGGTTTTAGTTAGGTCACAGGAATGCACAGTTGGACATGAGTTAGAGACATCAAAGAGTTTTCCAAATAGCTTGTTGGCACTGCTTGTGTTTTAAATCCTAGCGCTGCTAATGTGCACCCAAAGATGAGAACTTATGTATTATGTGCTATAACCATGAACAAGGGGGGCTTAAATAGGAAAAGCATCACTTATTACGTAGGGATAGAAAGATTTAACTGAGAGTAGAGTGTCCACAGAAGACAGGGCAGCAACATGGAGGAATGAGCATCTGAGAATGCAAGAAGTGCTGAGTGCTGTGATGTTAGTCTTGGCAAACATCTCCAGCAAAGTATTAGTTGATAGTATATGTAGTTTGATCTAGTTTTTTTTTCCTTTTTGGGTTACACCAAGCAATGCTCAGGGTTACCCCTGGCAATGCTCAGGGATGCCGGGATCGAACCTGGGTCAGCCACATGCAAGGCAAATGCCCTATCTGCTGTGCTATCACTCTGACCCCTTGATCAAGGTTTTATACTTGGGAACACATGGCTTTCTTAGCATTGAATAATATACCTATCGAGGGACCAGAATATCACCAACTGTGGCTCTGGAGGTGCTCCAAGCACTGGCAGTGTGGTTCTGGTATTCCCCAGCAGGTAAGATAAGGTGTGTATCATTCTGCACTTCTCACTGAATGGGACTCTGTCACCCAGCCTATTGGTCATTGTAGTAGATGTCTGTGGGTAGCTTCACTAACACAGCACTGACCATGTTGTTCCAGAGTGCAATGGCCATTTCATTCTGCATAAGTGATGAGAAGTACCGACAATTCTCGGAGAAGTAGGTAGGGTCACTCAACCCACTCTGTAAGCAAAGGAAAGTAAATTATCTTCATGAAAGATTTACTTCCCCTCCATCTTGCAGGTGGTCTACACACTTTCTCCTTAATTCTTTGTGCCTCACTTCTAATTGATTCTGTTCATGGAGAAATTAACTTGGATTTCTTAACAGAATGGAATATTGGGAAATCCCAGAATACACATCCCCAAGCCACCTTTAGCACCTTAGCCCTCCCTGATTACTGAAAAAGAATCAGATTTATCTCCTCTGGAGAAGCTCGTAAATTTACTGAACAAGTTACTCTCTTTCCTTCCTCATAATCTATAAATTCTGTCCTACTTCACTATACATGTCCCTGCAAAATTCTTTTCAGAGACAGAAAGAGATGGACTATAAATATCATTGGCAAGGGTTAGGACTAAAATAAGTCCTTTTGCTGCAAAGAGAAATTCTTCCTGCCACCATAAATTCCATTGACTTTCCCATAAATTTGGGTTACAGTGGTTTATTCCCATGCCATGTACATTAAGGTAGACTCAGGTGCAATCTGATAATGGCCAAATGGAGCTTTTGGGATGCAAATTGCCATGCCTTACTGGTGCCCCTGGAAGATTTTATCAATCTTATCCACCTCCACCGTGGTACTTCCCTGAGTGATCTAGTTAGGTAGAAGGAAAGCAGTAAACTTCAAACTCCATACTACTACCTCTCCTCACAAAGCTTCACATAAGTCACCTGTAACACCAGGCTGCCCAAAGGAAAAGGAAAGAAGAGCAAAAGAGAAAATCTTGTGAAGCTCCCCTCAGAGTCATGGTCTCCCTTCGCATCATATTGTCATGAAGAAGGAAAGACCTGCCCTCCACAGGGTAGATTCAGGTCCTTCCAGAAACCCCTGTGACATACCTCTTCCCGTGGCAAAGAAGATGCTCGGAAGAAAGGCTGTGTGACAACCACAAAGTCATCACGTGATGTGTATTCCTCAATCATGGAAAGTTGGTTAAGTTCTTTCTGGAAGTGGAGAAGAGGCAGTTCATCACTGTGGCTCATAGGTAAAAATAATATAACTCTGATCACGAATGGACTGTGATATTCCAGTCCCCATCTCCTTAAGCAAAAGAAACTTTAAAAGTCCCCTTTTCACTTAATAAATTGTAATTTAGAATAGGATGTCTGAATGCATTGTGGGAAGCAGTACATTTAAATACCAGTTTCCCATGCTCCATGTCCCAGTGATGCATACTCATGGTTCTATGCCATAGTGAGTACTTTAAGCTGGATAAATGGGGTGTGCTCATCTTCAGGAGGAGAAAATGCCCTGGGTGAGTGGTATCAAGTTGAAAACAAAGAGAAATACCTCATGGTTTCAGATTAGTGCCCTAGATAAAGGAGAGAATGGGGAAGGTATTGAGAGAGAAACTGAGTGAGGGGAGGTTGATTGGAGAGTGTGAATTTAGACCCTGTCTGTAGCTTTACAGATTTTGGAGGAAAATAGTCCTATTAGGGGAATCAGATAAGAGAGCTGAGAACAGCCTAGAGGTAGAAAGAAGGGCAAAGCAGAGACTCAGACCTCCTAGAGGAAGGGAAACCCTCAGGGCAATAAAAACCAGCTCTCCAGTCTTTGTGCCAAGATGTGTACTTGTTCAGCCCCAACTGGTAAGTGGGGGGATTCTTCCAGAATTCCCAAAGAGATGCCATACCTTCACTCAGATCCAGTATTTGACTTCCCAGGAAAAATTCTAAAAGTTGGCATGTGTGTCTGTAGAGAGCTACCTAGATGCAGCTACCCAATCTACCAATCCCAGTGACACAAAGGATTTAGAAAAGTTTGTCAAGAAGTAGTAGCGACATATGGGAACTCCCAGACCCAGAAGCAGAGTTTACCTGAAATTTTATATTTGTTTTCCTCACTTCTTCGCTTAATTCGCTATCGAAAGCAATTACATCAAAGCAAGGGCATTTTCTGTGAAAGAAGAGAAGTTTCTGGGGAAGATTTGATCTTCACCTCACCCACAGAATGAAAACACACTTGATTTCCCACAGCCAAACTGCTGAGTTCTGGAATCAGGTTACAGATATTTAAGTCAGGTCGACAGTGTCCTGTGATTACTTGACTCTGTTTTCCATGTTGTCACCAATGTTCCTTTTAAGGAGGGCTAGCAGGGAAGGGCTAAGTCTGGGGTAGAAGCCTATGATGGCCCTGCCTACTGCTACACATTTAGGACTCAACCCTACTTAGGACTCTCCCTCATAGAATCCAGAGAAGGAGAGTCAATCAGCTTGAGAGATCCTACAAGGCAGGTGCCAAGAACCATTGATGGTGTAGGAGTCAATAATATTTTCCAGACTGGCTGTACCAAGGGTGTGGCTGAGGGTAAGTTCCTACTAATGGGAACCAGCTGACTGCCTTCCCAGTGAGTCTATGAAACCCAGATGCAATGTTTCAGAACATCTCAGTTAGAAATCCTTTTATTCATAGAAGTTGGAAGCTCTTCTTAATAGAGGATGGACATGGAGAGGATCATACTGAGTGAAATGATTCAGAAGAGAAAGACAGACATAGAATGCCTGCATTCATTTGTGGGATAGAAAAAAGTATGAAACTAATATCCACAGCCAGGGTAAACAGAAGTTAAGAGAACCTGTCAATGGTTAGAATCTATCACAAAGGTGTGTGTGGGGGGGAGTGGGGGTAGGGAAGATAGAGAATGGGCAGTTTGACAATGATTGTAATGCTAGACTAGAACTGAGTATTGAAAGTAGGTAAAGGGATACACATGATAACCCTTTGATAACCCTTCAATATCTGTATTGCAAACCACATTGCACAAAAAGGAGAGAGGGAGCGAGAGAGAGGGAGAAGAAAGTGTGCTTGCCATAGAGGCAGGTTGTGGGAGGTGGGGAAGAGAGAGAAAAGGGACACAGTGGTGTACTGAAATGTGTGTTGATGAAGGGATGGCTGTTGAAACTTGGAACACTGAATGACTGTAACCCAATCTTGAACAGCTTTATAATGGGTCATTGAAAGGTGATCCATAGAGAGAAACAGACAGAGACAGAGAATTCCTAAACCTGAATGGGCTGCAAACACCAAAGACCTTCTAATTTTTTAAAATTATGACCTTAGTACTGTGTCAGCCTTCCAAGGACAGTCATCAGTTCCATGAGAAAAGCTACTATTGACAGGGAGTCTGGCCTTGATATATCTACTTCTCTGACACTCCCTTATACCTTGCCTGAGAAAGGATAAGAGTGACAGAAAGGCTTTTTTCTTGGTGTAAGTGGTCGCAAATCCCAAATGAAGGGACCAGGATCACATGTGAGATATTTTGTCTGGACAGTACTCACCTGCCCTCAGGTTACAAACATGTGACAAAGTGCTTGCAAACATGTATGATGACACATCATTTTCAGAAGTATTTGTTCTGGATCTCAATTTACGCTTAATAAAATTAGATCTCCAAAGAAATGAAATGACTTTAAATCCATTGAAAAAAAAGTGATATGGTCAAAGGATGTCCAAGGGACTTATTGTTGACAATATCCTCATGAGGACTGTCCATTTCAGTCTCATATTTTGGAGATTCTCGGTTCTTTGTGAATCATGTGAGCTGTTTACTTACGGAGGTAGATTGCTACATTTTCCTCCTCGTCTTTCGAAAAATGAAATCACATCCATTATTTCCACCAAGTTGATGAAAACCCTTGGAAGCTGTGGGAACAGAGGGAGAATTTATTTCCCACTGGTGGTGCAAGGGAAGTAGAAGGAACCTGAGTTTATCTACAGTCCGGCTCCCATTCCCTGACCTTACCTCGCTATAGTAGGAAAGCTAAGGCAAAGGGAATTACCTTATCCAGTGTCAATAGACCAGTTCTTCCCCACCAAGTAGTGCAGTGTGACTTTGTTAGAATTATACCACCCCTCCCAAACTGAACTGGGGAACAGATGCTACAGTTATCCCCACAACCAATGAATCCAAGTGACTATTCATAGTAGGACTTAGGCTCTACTTGCCTTTTACTGAAACGTGCTTCCTCATTACCCCCCCCGTCCCCAAACACACACATGTGCACAGGGATACAGCCATAATATGAAAGCAGGTTTGAGAAATGCATGGTCTTTGGAAATGTGCCCCCTGATTTTTCCTACCTTTTGGTAAAGGATATCCAGTGCTCGACGTATATATTTGTAGAAGCTCTTAGATGCATCTGCTTTCTGCAAAGGAAGAAATACTGAGTTTCCATCAGAACAGTCTAAAGGTCAGCACCGGAGGATCTTAGGGTCAGGATTTGATAAAGTTGGTATGGAAGGGCTTTGGCGGCACTGGATGTTCGACTAAGTTCTGTTTATGCTGTTCATATCTCTGTAGACCTGATGGAATGGTTTGAGGCTCTTTATGTTCCTGGAGCAAGCAGATGCCCTTGGGCTCTACTAGCATGAGACAGGACATATGGAGATGTTACTGGTGCCCACTCGAGCAAATCAATGATGAAAGGGAAGACAGTGATACAGTGATACAGTGATCTCTGTAGATAGTCATCCCTGAACACCTCTGGTATATCATACCCTATAGTAGAGTCAAATATAGCTGGCTTCCCCATTTAATTAAATCTGTTCTTCACAAATGCAGCCCTTTGAATACAGTGGAGCCTCAGTGACTGCACTCCAATTCATGGGCTTTGGCATATGCTGACCCCATCCTGGGACCTTTGTTATTCCTCCATCTCTCACCCTCTATCCCTTATGGCTTCAGTGTAGATACTAATTCTCTGATCCATTTTTAACTGAAGGTCAATTTTGCCCTTTCCTAAAATGTGGCCAGTGTTAATAATGGGGGTAACCTTATTGCCCTTCTCACAAGAAGACGTTCTGATACAACTATCAATTTGCACCTAGGCCACTTCACTATGACTCTACCCAGAACAAAAACAGTATTTAAATTCACATGGGATTGAGCCATTTCTCTCTTGGTTCTAGGCAATAAGAGAAGGAACAGAATTAAAATTTTTGAGCAACATTCTCAAGTTCCTTGGCAGTTATCCTGGAGTTACAGGAAAGAAAATTCCTTCTTTTATTTTCAACTTCTACCCCTGTCCTCTGGGTCTGGTCAGCTGTCTTCTTCTGATTAATAAAATACACACTTTTCCCCAACTCATTACAAACTCAGAAACTTATGAGGAGGGCAATTAGTGACCGTTGGTGACCTCTTTTCCCTGTCCAACTTCACTGTAATTGTTTTTGTCTCTTCCTAGGTATTTTCCTCAAAGGACAGCCTCTTCCATGTTTTGAAGGTACCTTGAGCAAGGCAGTAGTGAATTCACACACCAACTTAAAATAAAACCAACATTTCTGTTTACAAAGAACCAAATTTTTAGTAGATTGTAGGAAGGTTAGTTAAAATTGGGGTTCATGTTTTCCTTGCCTGTAGTGAGACTCCCAAACTGAAGGCGATGATCATAGTAATGACTAATGACAGAGGTAAGTTACTTCATTCTTAATCTTCCCACTGAGGATGAATATGGGTCTACCTTATTCTTACAGAAATCGCACAAATCATTGATCCCAATGATCTTATGGGATCCCAATGATCAATGGGATCCCAATGATCCCATTGATCCCAATCATTGGTCTTACCTTATTATTACAGAAATCACATAAATCATTGATCCCAATGAAGATTGTGATCAGCTTCCAGTCATTGTTAATGTCAATTTTCTGAGGGACAGAGAAACATAATTTTATACTTGGGAGGCAGGGTTTGGGTGTCACATTCAGCTCAGCCACTGCCCTGAGTTCCCTTCTTTATGTGCCAACTCCAGGGGGGATTCTTTCATCTTGGTTCTGGAGACAAGGAGCAACAAAGGAGGAGTAGGAATAAATGTGTGTGTCTATATGTTTCTGTTCACTATGGGCAAACACTATTTATTCTCTTGAAGATTCATTCTGAAATTTGGAGTCCTGAAACATCCTATCTCAAAATTTATAGAATATACCTATAGCAATCATATTTCTAAACTAAAATATAAAATTTTCAAGGAAAGTTTGAGTTCTAAGGAAGAAATTAATTGACCATTGAACTATAACTAAAGAATGTTCCAGAAGCAAAATCCCAGATTTTTCTGAGTATGAGTATAAGACTGGAAGGTCAGTCCTATGTTGACTGAGGACATTAACAAACCCTTGAAGGAGCCTGTTTTAGTCACCACCCGAACCATATCCTTCCATGAGTTAGACTCCAAGCCTTGTGAAATCAGAAAACCTGCAATATGCTGGCGAGAAGTTTAGTCAGATCACATGAGCAGGAAGATGAAAGGATTGGGAAGAAAAGACTAGTTTGAGCATCCAGATATTCCATAAAAGGGCTAAATATCAACTACTGAGAAAAGTATGAAGTGGCCAGAGGAAGATGCAACTCATCTTTCTACATTTCTCTGGTCCTTCTATCCTTCACACAGTAGGTCTTGTCAGAGTCTGGTAAGGTGCAGTGCAGATATCACTCTGAGTTATTAAGACCCAAATTCTCTCTCTTGCTGTGAAGTCCTGCTCAGTTGCTGAGGGAGTGTGGAAGTAGTACTTTAGGTCCCCCTGTACTGAAAGACCTACACTTCTTAAGAGCAGATGAGTTCTCTGTACTCACAGGATTGAGTTCTATTAGTTCTAGCAGTTTAAAGACTTGTTCTGGCATGTTCCTGGGCAAGAAAAGAGAAGAAATCATTAGAACTGGTTTCAGAAGCAAGGGATCAAATGAGGGAACTTGCATCTTGTTGGCAAAAAGAGCTGCAAGAAGAAAACGTCGATTCCTTAAGTTTGTATTAAAGCTTTAATTTTTCCATCTTAAAGTCAACATGGAAAAGATAATCACATCTATATATACCATCTGGGTGGTGCTTTCAAGAAGCAGCCTGATTGGATTTTAATTTGTAATTAATTGGATCAATTAGATTATCAGAAACTCATTTAAATATGGCACTATAAATCAGATACAGAATTACCTAAGGGTTGGGGATATACAGATTACATAAACATTAGTCATGATTTGATGTTGGAAAGATTTACCTTTCTATAATTTGGTATTTGTTGTTGGACTCTTGAGAATTATAAAAAAGTGGCTTGCATGTTGTTTTCACTCACCATTTCAAAACAACTCAATATAAGAATGAGCTTATTGCACACTATTTAATAACTATGGAGGAATCATTGATAGATCAAGGGTGAACTGGACAATTTTTAGGGGGAGTAGATCAGTTCTAATACTAAGGATAAGAACTTCAAATTTGGTTCTCACAAAATAGATGACAAATTTTGTCTCCATTTGTGCAGAGAAGAGGAATGTGTTTGTGTCATAGTGTGTTTTGTGTTTGTGTCATAGTTTTCCCTGATGGGAAATATAATTAAAAAAACTCCACAAGTTTATTGTTTGCTTGATGGATGGATGGATTGATTGACTGATTAAAACTCCACAAGAGTTTAACCCTGATTGTAGATCCAAGAGTAAACTCTGAGCATAGCCAGATATTATTAAAAATTAATAAAAATAATGAGTAAAAATAACAATAAAAGACACTTTTGAAACATAAACTAGAATTGTTTCAGAATAAAAAAGACCTAGGAGAATATTTGCCCATTATCTGACAAAGTGTTAATGTCTAAGCTACATAAAGCAGTATGAAAACTTAAAATCAAACAGCCAAGCTCATCAAAAATGTGAGAGCAGATGAAGCAAAACTGTCTCAGAGAAGACATGAAGATGACAACTAAGTGTATTTTAAAAAAGCTCTGCATCATTTATTATCAGTAAATGCAAAGCTAAACAATAATGAGATATCATCCAAAACAAGAGAGACTGATACCAAAAATTTAAAAGCAACCAGTGTTAAAGAGTGAATGGAAGACCATTATATAATACTAGTGGAAATGTTAACTTCAGTCTTTTGGGAAAACAATATGGACTCTTTCCAAAAATCTAAAGATGCACAGGAAATTTCTGTTCATTTCTACTATTTTATTCATGTCCTGCCCCTAAAGGTATTGCAGGTATGGCTGTGGTGCAGACAGGAGACAGGCTTGTCTACATCCAGGGCTCTGCCCTGTGGGTCCTGTATGGTTGATGGTCTGACATAGAAAAAGACTGAGTCCCCTAGGATGAACCCAGAGCCACGGCAGAGCCTGGCAAGCTACCCATGGTATAATCGATATGCCAAAAACAGTAGCAATAATGAACCTCATTCCCAATGAATGGAGATGTTACTTGTGCTCACTTGAGCAAATCAATGAACAATGGGAAGACAAATGACAAGTGACATTATATTGATGGGGTTGGATTATTTTTCTTGTAAAGTTATACCAGTGTCTTACATATCTTGATATTAATCCCCTTACAGGTGAGTGTTGGGTAAATATTCTTTCCCAATTTGTGGGCTGTCTTTATATCTTGGTCACTGTTTCTTTTGAGTTGCGGAAAATTCTGATTTTCATGTAGTACCATTTGATTTGTTTATCTTTACTTCTATTGGATTGGTCAGTAGTGCCTCATTTAAATGGCGAAAAGGCATATGAAAAATGCTCTTAATTACTGATCATCCAGGACATGCAAATCAAAACAACAATGAGATGTCATCTCACACCACAGAGACTTGCAGGCATACAAAAACAAGAACAACCAGTGATGGTGCGGATGAGGGAAAAGAGAGTCTCATTCATTGTTGGTGGGAATGATGACTAGCCCAACCTTTTTGGAAAACAATTTGTAATTCCTCCAAAAACTAGAAATTGAGCTTCAATTTGATGCAGCAATACCACTTCTAAGAATATACCCCAAGGGCCACAAAATATATCAGAAACACCATAATTCTATGTTCTATGCTCATTGCAGCACTATTCTATGTTCTATGCAATTCTATGTTCTATGTTCTATGTTCAATTCTATATTCTATGTTCTATGCAATTCTATGTTCATTGCAGCACTATTCACATTAGCCAGAATCTGGAAACAAGCTGAGTGCCCCAAAACAGATGATAGGAATAAAAACTAAGGTTATGTTGAATTTATATACCTGTATAAATGATAAAAATGACAAACAGTATTTGTATAAGTTGATAATCTTATCAATATTTATAAATTTGTGGAATTTCAGTTGTTTACTCTTTCATCTGTCATCCCAAGAGAGCCTCGCAAGAAGCCAGAGGAACCTCCGCACCATGGGCAGACATTTTCTTTTCATTCATTCATTCATTCATTCATTCATTCATTCATTCATTCATTCATTCATTCATTCATTCATTCATTCATTCATTCATTCATTCGTTCGTTCATTTATTCATTTGTTTATTTATTTACTAATTCATCTATCTATCTATCTATCTATCTATCTATCTATCTATCTATCTATCTATCTATCTATCTATCTATCTATCTATCTATCTATCTATCTATCTATCTATCTATCTATCTATCTATCTATCTATCTATCTCTATCTGTATCTGTCTGTCTGTCTGTCTGTCTATCTATCTGTCTATCTATCTATCTATCTATCATTTTGGGTCACACTCGGCAATGCTCAGGAGTTACTTCTGGCTCTGCACTGAGGAATTACTCCTGGAGGTGCTCCAGAGACCATATGGGATGCCAGGGATTGAACCCAGGTTGACTGTGTAAGGCATACACCCTACCACTGTGCTATTACTCTGGTCTCTGGGGGGAGTCATTTTCAACATCCAGACTCTACAGCTTGTCAGAGCTCCACCCAAGAGAAGAGCCCATCTCAAGCCTTGTTCCTTTGAGTCCCACCCTACAGCAAAGCCTATTTCAATCCCAGGTGTGCTTGAATGAGAGACACAGATACACTGGGCAGAGCTGCTACCAGCTCTCCCTGTGCTAGGCTGATCATGAGGCTTCCAGGGAGGGAAGGCGGTTCTAGCCCTGGCCCGTTGTCCCAATAGAGCCTCACAAGAAGCCAGAGGAACCCCCGTACCATGAGGGCAGTCATTTTCAACATCCAGACTCCACAGCTTGTCAGAGCTCCACCCAAGAGAAAAGCCGATCCATAAATGCATGAACTGAGAGCCTACCTACCAGCAAGAGTATCCCACCCACATGGCAGAGCCTGGCAAGCTACCCATGTTGTATTTGATATGCCAAACAGTAACAATTATAGACCTCATTCCCATGACCTAAATAAATGGTTTGAGGCTCTTTGTGTTCCTGGAGTGAGCAGATGCCCTTGGGCTACACTAGCACATGACAGGGACGTATGGAGATGCTACTGGTGCCTGCTTGAGTAAACCGATGAACAATGGGAAGACAAGTGATACAAGTTATGTGTTTGACATAGTGGTGTCAACTCCACCTCAGTAACAAAGTACCTCTCTTTTATGTCATATATAATGAAATGTAGTAGGGAATGACAAATGTCCAAAGGCATTAATTAATCACTTCACTTGTATCACTTGTCTTCCCATTGTTCATTGATTTGCTCAAGTGGGCATCAGTAATGTCTCCATTTGTTGGGAATAAGGTCCATTATTGTTACAGTTTTTGTTATATCAAATACACCACGGGTAGCTTGCCAGGCTCTGCTGTGGATTAATTAGTATTGGACATTTTATCTAGAAGACTGAGCTAGCTGGGGTGAAAGGAGGATGGGACATTGCTAGAATTAAGTGGATACTTTAGTGTTAGCAAAGGTACAAATGTAAGCATAACAGACTTCAAATCATAGTGGAGCCATGAAAGTATGTATCAAGCTCTAGAGTTTAGTTTTGTTAGGATCTATCTCAGCCACATACTCTGTAACTATACATAAATGAAAGGAATTAGATTTTTTCCCAGTGACGGCAAAACTGAAGTTATAAGTCCTCCCAATATTGGGGAACTTCCCAATATTGGGGAACCTCCAAATGTTGCAAAGACTTTAGTATTGCATACCTCTGGTTTCATGAACTTAAAATTGTACATAAACTGTCAGCCTATGGGGATGCCAGTACTCTTTTAAGCTTTGCTCTAAGGATCCATATGGCATCATAAAAAATATGGAAGCATGGATCATATTGCTATTAAAGAAACCAGCTCAATTATAAACAAAAAGTCAACAATGTAAAAATATTCTATATACAATTGTTTTGTGTTTACAGGAAAATTTGAACGTGTTATACTTGTAAGATGGACTTAACTTTACCCACATGTTTCTGTAAGTGGAATTAAGGGTAACGCATGAGTTAACTCCTACAGCCCAACCATTACCTTCTCCAGATCATCATAAAAGGATTGGAAGATTTAGGTAAAAGGCCTCTATGTTCAATTAAAGAATGCTTAGGAACTCATGAAACATCTGAAATCAATGTCCCTTTAACTTGAATGATTAAATAATTTAAAGTTACACAAAAGGGTGTTTTCAGACCAGCCTGAAAAAATACATTGTATACTTCCAAAATCTAGTATTTAACGTAATCTGTAAGGATATTATGCTCATTTTAAAACAAACCTTCCCAACAAATGAAATGTACACTATTCTATATTCTATGAAACAGATAATCCTTTAGCTATCAGTTACATTTGACAAATAATTTGGAACCAATGAGGGACAAGGCAATAAGTTAAACTGACACAGGATTGAATTGCAACTGGAAAAGCAGTATTTGTCTTTTGCCACATATATTGGCTTGCATATTTGAAGGACTAAGTGGAAGCAAGGTGCAAAACTATTAACCATGCTAAAATAAACAATAGTGAGTGGTGTAAACCAAATGAAAATCCTACATCGGTTTTAGATAAACCCTTAAAGCAACCAGAAAATAGAAATCCTGATACTACACTTTAAATTAATCTTTAGGGAAAGTTCATATCTAAGGTGCTCCAAATAAATGAAGAAAATTTAAAATATGGGTAGTATTTACCAAATATAGTCTAGGAGAACCACTTATGGTTGCTTGAACAGTCTATTGTAACTAGAACCTGGACTCCACACTGACTATCAGGAAAATAATAATTCCAAACTTCCAGCTAGGGGCTGGAGTGATAGTATAGTGGGTAGGTCATTTGCCTTGCACTCTGCCAGCCGGGGTTCAACCTCCAGTCTCCCAAATGGTTCCCTGAAAACCATCAGGAGTAATTCCTGCATTCAAAGCCAGGAAATACCTCTGAGCATCTCCGGGTATGACCCAAAAAGCAATTAGAAATATCCTTCGAGCTGAATATGTACACATTGACTTCTTAGGTAAATCTTAAACACATTCTTAGGTAAATCTTAACCAAAGGGTTAGGGTTACGGTTAGGGCTAGAACCCTAGCCAAAACTCTATTTATCAAAGATCCCATTCATTATAATGAATTTAAATATATAATTTTAATATATAATTTTTTGGGAGGGTGCACACCCAGAAGTGATAAGGGCTTATTACTAGCTCTGTGGTCAGGATCAATCCCGGGAGTGATCAGGAGACCACATAGAGTCCCTGGGATCTAACTTGGGTTGACTGCACACAACGCAAAAAGTCTTACAGCACTACTGTTACAGCTCCTTGTTTATAATATATTTAATAATTGATGTGTTCCCAGATTTCAGTAATTCTTTCTATTTGCCCCAGTTGACCAATATGCTAGGAATCAAACTCACTTTCTACTCCACTGCTTCCCTGAAACAGAGAAAAAGGTGTTGAGAGAAATCAACACCCACTTCCTAGCTAGAAGTAGCTTCTTAAAATGAATCTTTATTTCTTATCCTTAAAAGTGTTTGGGGAAGCCATTACTGAATAATAGAAAGCTACTGTGGAAGAGGATGCGTTGGAATCTTTGTATATAACATCTGGAAGTTTCTGCTAAGAGGAAATCTAATTAGTTCTAATTCTGTCACCAATCAAGTTGGTCAAAGTTTCAGTAACTCATTTATACAGGATGTAACCAAACAGATCCAAACCCATCCACTTAAGACCCACAGCTGCGCTGCTCGGCCAGCCCCATGTGGAAGTAACCCATGGAGCTGACATCCCGGTAAGGGGCTCGGCCATCCCCTGGCCGAGTCCAACATTGCTCCAATGGTTTGCTCTCATGAGCGGGGTGAGAGACCATGCTGGCCGGACTCGGAGTGGAATTTTGGGCCCTGCCCTTTCCTCCACCTCCATGCCAGTTGCCCCAGAAGAGAGAGACCCACCCACGCCAGACCCACATGTACCTTAGCGGTGGCCGCAAAGCGGCCTTGCGATATTTTTATAGGATACTGAATTTTGCATAAGGTTCTTCCCAATTTCTTTCATATTTATACATAGTAAACAGTTAGACATGTTTTAACTGATACCAGTAAGCCTGGCAAGAAGACAGAGCAAACCACACATCATGCAGTTAGTCATTCTCAACATCCAGACTCTATATTTCCTCAGAGCTCCATCCAAGAGAAAACCTGATCTTCCCCCTTTAAGTTTCATCAGTAAATGCTCGGGTTGAGAGCCTTCTACTGAGACTATACCACCTACACAGTAAAGCCTGGCAAGCTACCGTGTTTTATTTACTTTTTATGCCAAAGACTAGTAACTATTATGGACCTCAGTTCCATAACCTGAAGAATGGTTTCAGGCTCCTCCTGTCCCTGTAGCAAGTAGATGCCCTTGGGTTGCACTTGCTTGTGACAGGACTAATGGAGATGTTACTAGTGCCCACTCGAGCAAATTGATGAACAAAGGGAAGACAGTGATACAGTGAGACAGTGAACCAAAAAGAGAAGAGAAACAACTAATTGACAGGGGGAATACAGGATGAGTGTTCACCCCCCCCCCCCACACACACACACTGGTCATGAGTTTCTGGAGAGAAATTGCTGAAATTCTGTCTTGAA
Organism: Cryptotis parvus; assembly: GCA_021461705.1. Classification (NCBI taxonomy): domain Eukaryota; kingdom Metazoa; phylum Chordata; class Mammalia; order Eulipotyphla; family Soricidae; genus Cryptotis; species Cryptotis parvus. Next base: position 46,808 of record JAJIBD010026459.1, read on the forward strand.
AGTGGCGTTAAAGTTGGACATTTGAGAACAGTAAATAAAAATATGTAACACAGAAGACATCTGATAAATGGCTGTGTGCTATTATGTACTATTCCAAAAATCCCAAGAGTTAGCTACTTGTGCTTTAACACTGAGAAATTCAAACCCAGTCATATCCAAAGTCTTGAAATGAACTCAGTTCCCATGTTTCAGAACCCCAGTCTTCATCTAACCACCCCTTTGTGCAGACATATCTAGAATATGTTGAAACGCCCAAATAGTAAAGCATTTATATTAAAGGTAAATATTTGTATTCCAAGATGCATTGCAGTGCATTTCTTTTTCTTTCTTTTGCTTTTTGGGTCACACCCGGCAATGCTCAGGGTTACTCCTGGCTCTTCACTCAGGAATTACTCCTGGCGGTGTACAGGGGACCATATGGGATACCGAGTATAGAACCTGGTCGGCCGCGTGCAAGGCAAATGCCCTACCCGCTGTGCTATCACTCCCGCCCCTGCATTGCATTTCTGGGTACCTATTTTAAAATAACCATCTCCCTTAGATTTCTTGTATTCAGGCATACTAATGTTTTCCTCTTCTATGGCCTCTTGTTCCCTTGCCCATAGGATGGTCTCCTCTGTAGTTACTTCATATTTCCACATTTGCCACATCTCCTCTCAATTAAGTGTGGCGGGGCAAATTGTTGTGGCAAACACAGAAATTACCCCTGTGCTCCCTGAAATCTGCTATACATCATGCTGTGAATGTTCTGACTATTTTCAGTATTAAAGAGTAATATATTGTCTAAATATTTCAACAGCAATCTAAAAGCATCTACAAAGACAACCTGTAGAAGGAGGATATTACTTGAAAATTTTATATTTTAAGGGGTTAATTTCTAAAACAAAAGAATTTATACAACTAAATTTCAAAACATGACCCAACTGGTAAAAATTTGGCAAAGAAAGAACATACATTTTCACTGGGAAGTCATAGGAATGGATAACAAGTATCTAAAGAGAGTTTCTACTGAACTGGCCATCAGGGAAATGCAAATTGAAAACAAAGTACCAGTAGGACAGATATTATCAATAGATAAATATCTGAGTGCTTTGTAAAATGGGGAGAAATGAACACCTCTGGAAAGGAATGGGAATTTTAAGTAATCAGCTCTTGCTGGATGACAGCGGGTTATATAACAATAAATGATGATTATAATAGAAGCTACTGCATGAAATGTAAATAAATGTTGCTACCATGACCCACAAAGTCTAAACTTATAAAAGAATAAGTTCTTACTGTTTGGGATGTTAATGAATTAACATGGCTTCTTCTTTTGGCTCAGAGTTCCTCTCCAAGGAAGATTGTAACCCAGGACACAGAAATAGTTTGCAGATGTCATTCCTGCATGATATGTGTGCTGTAGGCCTTTTACAAAAATCTTTTATCCAGAACATTGAGTCCAAGAAATATATAGATGGCCATTCATTCATCATAATTGTCAAAAACATAAATATGGGATCAGAAATATGAGTGAAAAGATTAGTGTTCGTTCAAGGGTTTAACATCCAAGACTCTAGTGTCACAATTCAGGTTTGGGTTTGTTTTAACCTTGAATGAAAGACAAGAGGTCCCATGAATTCAATCAGTGTGAAGCAAGTAAATACAAGTGTGGGCAACCAGGTCACATTTGAGAGTTCTTCACCGCCATGGCCCTGTGCTTCAACTTGGTCAGTATTCCAAGCTGGCCTGGGATACTGGTCAATATCCCTTCCAGGCCTGGGAAACTTCACATTCCCTAATGAGTGCCCTTGAGTGTCCCTTCTATTCCTCTGGAAAGGATATGTTTTCCTCTGCTTCTATGGTCTTTCTGTTCCATACAGAGAGGAGTGGAGCACATATGAGAATGTGCTCATACTAAGAGCACAGAGGCCAGTGTGAAAGTTGGGGTTGAACCTTATGGCCCTGATTCCTCTGACAACTCAGGACATTCAGCAAAATTTCTAAACCTTCTTTTCCTCTTAATTTTCCTCCATAGGGTAGGGATTGCATGAACTAATACATATGATGGGCAGTTTAGGAACAGGGCGGGCACCTTGCTGGAGGTACTCCAGGATTGAGCCTTTATTGTCACCTGGGAGAGCTTCCAGATGCTTCCAAAAACCATTATTCCACTGTGATCTCAGTTTGATCCCCATGTTCTTTTATAACCAGAGTAAGGTACCCATGCCACTCCCCATCTGGACTTACTCAGCTCTGGCATCCTCCTCTGCTACATTCAGCCCTGCCAATTCAGGCCATGACCCAAAAGATATCCCATGGAGTACAGAAGTGAACTTGAGTAGAATGTCTTTCGGGAAGAAACAGACAGAAGACAACAGTGAGAGGATGGTGAGGGGTTACTAGGAGACACAGGTGGCGGGCAGGGAAATTCCAAATTTTCCCAGGGCTGGTGAATTTGCTTATTAAATTTGATCTATATTCCCTCCCTGGTGAAGGTTATGGCAAAACCAGGGGGTTGTATATTCCTAGGGATGGGGTTTATCTATGAGCCTACTTACTGGGCAGTGTGGTCTGCGTCTCTAGATTCTCATGCCCTCCGATGCTGGGGAAAAAGAAAATTTGTGTTAAAATTTCCCCAATCTATTGCTATACATTATACCATGATTCATCACTTGATCACTTGACATTCTGTTATTCATTGAGCTGCTCTAGTGGGTGCCAGTAACATTTCCATTTGTCCTTGTCACGTGCCAGTGTTAGCCCAATGGCATCTTCATAATCAAAATCAAACCCTCATTCCTCTCTAGATTTTCCTATTGTCCTTACAACACACTTCAGTCTCTGGACCTCTAGTATTAATACTCTAGTACTATCTCACAGTAGCTACAATGCAAAACAACTGCTTTTTATTGATGTAGGACACCAATGAAGTTAAATAAGTTAACAACCTTACCTCCAGGAGATAGACTTCCAAGGTCTAGCTTGGCCAAAGATATAAGGGTTGGAATCCTGGGCAGTCTGCAAAGGTGAAGATAAGTTTCTACTTCTGTACTCAGAAGCTGGGGAAAGGCCACCTTTCTCTGATGTATCAATCAGGGTCTTTGTCTACTTTTTTTAAAAGGGTACATAAAGATGGATGGATGCCCTCAGTTTTCCCAGTACTCACCGTGACCCAGTCGCCCATGGCGGCCACCACTTCAATATCTGCTGGTTGGAGCTTGTGGACTAAGCAAGATGCAAAAACATGAGTAGTTGGTCCATCCTGAGAGAACTATATTCCAGGACCCCATTCCTTCCTGTATCTACTCACTAGATAGAGACCTAGTAACTACTCCTGAGAATACCTGAAGCTAAGAATATGAATTAATGGACAGTCCCTGTCCCCACAGAGAACCCACAAAGGTCAACTCTTTGTCAAGAGTTATGTGTACATCCTATGAGAATCAGAAAGTATCCATAGGAGTCCCAAAGTGTTTGTAGCATAACCCAACCACTAACACTGGGCCTGAGTGATGTTTTCACTTACCTGAAGTTGGTATTTCTGGAGAAAAATCCATATATTCACAAAGGAAGTCACTACCCCAGTCCTAAATAAACAGGAGGAAAGAAACAGAGTGTCTAGAATGCTACACTGGACAAAACCACCAGACTAAAGGAATTCAGTAGAGGCAGGACTATATGTTACCATCAAGGGAGTGTGTGAGGGCAGCAATTATTATAGACAGGCTAAAAGCAAACTCAAGAGAGGTGGAAACAAGAGTCAGCAAGTCTCTAGGCAGGAAATACACCATGAATGGGTGAGCCCCACAATAACACTCCAGCATTTTCACCCCAACTTTAAGGTGTATGAATGAAATCAGTGAGCTCACAAAAGCAGGGTGACAGCAGTAAGGCCAAGTTATGCTACTTTCCCAGAGGAAAAGTAGGACTGGGGATATGACTTAGCAGGAGAGAAGCTGTCCTCAAATGTGAGTTCCTGGGTTTCATTTTATGCATATACATGCACCTATACATGAACCTATCACTATCACTATCACTATCTCCCCGTTCATCATCGATATGAACCTGTGCATATATAAATTCAAAAAAGCTCTTAGTACAGAATTACAAGTGCTTTTTTGTTAATGAGAGATCTCTTTAGGTTGGGGTGCAGAGATGAGATCTCAGGAAGGGAGATATATTCATTAATTAATGATCACCAGGGGAGGGACAGAAGGCTCATCTCAGCAGTTGACAGTTTAAACAAGGACACAACTTCTATATATACCCAAAATTAGAGTTAATGGTACATAGTTCTACACTACAAAAGCATTCCACATATTTAGCATAGGATATACAGATGATTGGAAAGAGACAAACAGGAGCCAAACCTGCAGGGGTTTGGCTGCAGGGGGTGCTATCTAGGTGAGGTGAGAAATAAACAAGATGGCAAGATCTTATCTGCTTTGGAGAGACAGAGCACAAGAAAACCTGTTTTCTGTCTGCACTCCCAGCAGTATCATTAGACTCCATCTTAGGCTAGCAACAGCCAACAAGGAGATGTGACTCAGGAAAATGACCTAAGATGGCTGAGTTTGTGTGTTTCTGCTTTGTGAAGAGTCTTATCAGGGAAACCCACGCCCTATTTCTATTGGGATAGCCTGCCAGAAAACCCTGTGCATCTGTCAACAGGCAGAGTCCATCAGACCTTAGCAGATTATTTGATCTGCTGCTAACATATTTTGCTCTGAAGATAAAATACACTGCTGCATTGCAAGGAATCAATTAGATCAATATTTTTCAGAAAATTTTGTGAACTTTTTTGCTTTGTCAAAATTCCTGGGTTTTCTAAACTTTTTATGAACACATGTATATCAATCAACATACTTTACTCCGGAAGTTTTCTGTATAGGTAAATTATTATTAACTTTGGAACTTGAGTAAATGACCTTGTCTCTGGAAACAAAGTACATTTTCTAGAAGACAAGTGAGGGATGCACCATAAAGAGGAGGGCACAGAAATAATCGGGGATTTTGTGCAGGAAGCAGGAAGGGTCTGTTCGGAGTTCTAACAGATGTATACACGTCATATAAGTTCTTAAGGGACAAGCCCCCTGCCAGAACTGGGGAGATGTCCCAGAACCTCCTGTTCTCAGCTTCCCATTATCTCAACCCCATACACTCTGACCTCCTTTCTATTTTTTGAACACATCCAGATAGGCATTAAAGTAAACTTTTAATTTCCCTGGGCCTACCAGGGAGCTTGCTAGAGCTCTGCCTCTCTCTCCATGGAGCAAATGTGCTTTTACCCTGCATGTTCTAGTTTAAATCTTTCCTCCCAGACAAGACCTGCTTGTATAATGCACCAGATGTTCTACCCTTTTTTTAACTTTCTCTTGTCACTTTCTTCACAACTGTCATTCTGAGGCAACGAGTCAATGGTCTAGATCGCCTATTTATTTCTCTTGAATGGTACTGTACCCTGGAAGGTTTTCAGTATAACTTCATGCCTCCAGGGACAGTATGATTCTTGATACTTATCTGATTTCCCTCCAAGTCCCTGAGAATTGATTAATACAGAGGATTGAAGTAAGTTGTTGGGGGACTCTGCATCCTCAGGCTGTGATCTTTACTCTGGTGTGTTCCTAGATCCTTAAGGCCATATTTAAACTTATAGTGCATGAAGTTTTGCTGCCTGAATCCCTTGATTTTTACTTAGACACAATAATCCGTAGGCATTTAGGCCATGGAACAGATACTTCTCTCCAAAACCTTTGTGAAAGGGGTTCACAGCATTCCACCTCCATGCCTTCGTCCCATCTTGAGATTCCATGTAGCCTAATTAGCAGGATATGTTAGCAAAGTTTTGAAAAATTAAAACCCTGCTGCTTAGGCATTTCTTTGATCTGGATACTGACATCAGGTAAGCCCCAGGAACTTAGAGCAGCTTTAGAAGTTTTGTGATTCTGAAGGCAGCTTTTGCAGCCCCATTTCCAATTTTAAGAAGGTCCCGTTTCTGGTGATGTGAATATTTTAAGACTGAACTCATCGAACCAAGTTTTGTATTTATAATAGACGAGACTGTTAGGTCCTGCTACAGCCCCAACTATGTAAGCCCTGGGGCCTTGACAAACAAGTCTTTGCTCAAGCTCGCCCTGATCCCCCAACCACGTAGATCTATCCTGGTCATATGGACAGTATAGTTTCACCATCGGTGGGCAGGATGTCTTCAGGATTGATTAAGCAACTGACTGGAACAGGACATGCCACTTCTCTTTATGATGAAATGTTTGAAATACGTTTTTATTTAAGTTTATTGGCTATATGGATTTTCTCGGGTTGTGACGCATGTAATGGCCTTGGAAGGCCTATATAATCCCTGCTTTCTTTCTCTCCTGTGTCGAACATTCTCACTAGGACCTGCATGTCTCAGTGAAGCAATTGGCCCCAGCTAGCTGGAATAAACCTGTTTGTTATTGCATTATTAGTGTGGTTCCTTGCCATCGGAGTGGGGAAGTGGACAAATGGAGCGAGGGTTCCAACAAGACATGGGTTACCTTTTGGACTACCTGGTTGGGATATTTGTAGTTACTGTTTTTCCTGGTTCTGATGAAGCTGCTAGACTAAGAAAAAAAGCAAAACAACTATGAGATGTTAGTTGAAAACTTCAACAATTCAAAAATATCATAAATGAGCAATTCTTACCACTAGATAAATTGAAAAGATTCTTATCCATTTACATAAATCATAAAGACATTGCCATTCAGTTTATGAGGCTTCTTTTAACAATGGTGGAAGGGCATATAATCAAATAATGGAAATTACCTTCCATATGTATTTTCCATTATGTATTTTATGATATCATTTTCCTTCATTGACATATTGATAATTTTCCTAATACTCAGAATAGCCTATTCCCTTTCTTGGCAAGAGATTCACTCAATGAATTCTTCTAAAATCAGAAGAGATTGGGTGCTTCCAATACATATGGCAAATGACATTCAAACTATAATTTTCTCTTTCAAAAATTGTTAACACATATAGTCAATGCATCCGTACATTTATTTGTTTGTTTTTTGCTTTTCCTTGTTTTTTTTAACTTGCATATTGCTCTTTGTTTTTATAAATTAGGATCACTTGTCAGCTCTGTAATACCTGTATACTGCCCATTGTCCTGTTTTATATTTGGTTTGCATAAAATCCAGGCAAAAATCACATCAATTCAGTTTCAGGTGACAAATTAACTAGAAGATGAGAAGGAAAAAACAGATCAAATAGAAATGGGAAGGTAGGTAAAGAATAAATGTAAAAATTGTGAAATAAGACCAAGGTCATTTAGTGACTTTGTTCAGAGATCTAGAAGATCCAGTGTCTGAGAACTTGGGAAATACAAAGTCAATTCCTAAAAGAAATATTGGAAAAGTAAAGGAGCACTGGAGAAGAGTACTGGGGTTGAGAACAGACTAGTTCAGTCTCAATGCTGTCAGATATATTGATTTGTTTGGCCCTACTTTGACCTTACTATAGGAGTTAGTCATGGCAATACTCAGTGGATCATATACGATGCCAAGTATGAACCAGTAGCAACAGTATACAAGGCAAATAAACGCCCTACCACTGTACTATCATTCTGTCCCAGACTATGTATTTTTAAATCCCATATATAGTGAAATGTTTCTATCTCTATCCATTTCTCTAACCATTTCACTTCACTCAACATACTCTCTGGTTCCATCTATGCCATGCCAAATTACACGATTTTGTTCTTTCTTACAACTATGTGGAATGTTATCACACTTCACTCAAGTGAGAGAAGAACCCAGAGTTCCAATCTCCATCAACAATCAAGAACCAAGAATGTTGTCTCATTTGCCAAAATGATGAAAATCAGGTGGGCCAGACATGTAATGTGATTTAGGGACAACCGCTGGACTAGAGCTGTTACCGACTGGATTCCATGGGATGTCAAAAGAACGTGTGGTCGCCCATCTATGAGATGGTCAGGCTTCTTTGTCAAAACCCTGAATGAATGGTTTGAGGTTCTTCATGTCCCTGGAGCAAGCACATGCCATTGGGCTACACTTGCACATTACAGGGACAAATGGAGATGTTATTGGTGCCCACTCAGCAAATCGATGAACAATGGGGAAGTGATAAGTGATAACTAGTTTACACACTATATGTTGAAGAGACTTTTGTGATCTACTTCATGTACTTAGTTACTTTCCCACTGGTTAACCACTCATAATAATTTTATCTGAAGTTTCAATTCTCTTCTATTGGGTTACAGGTTTCTCTTCTCCAAGTATCTTGCAGTTTTGATTAATTGATTTTCAGCACAAACCAGATTTGGGGAACACAATATTTTCCACTATTGGCTTCTTTTTACCTAAGTATTTTTGGCTATTCAGATACCTTAAAGGTTCCATACAAATTTCAGTAGTACTTGTTCCAAATCTTTGAAGAATATCATTGATGTTATACTAGATATTTCATTGTATCAGTGAAATGCTTTGGGTAAGAATATTATTTGGGGGCGCCAGGAATTATGTACAGCTATTATGGCATTTATCTTGTATTCTGTAAACCTGGGTCTGATTCCTGGCATCCGATATGGTTCCCAAAGCACCACAAGAGTAATTCCTGAGTTCAGAGCCAGTAGTAACACATGAATATTGCTGGGTGTGACTCAAAAGTGATAAAAATGATCATTTTGATGAATATTGACCCATAATTCATCATTAATGTTGATTATGATTAGGAAATATGTTTCCATTTCCTGGTGTTCTCTGCTATTTCTTTGAGCAGTGCTCAGGGCTTACTCCTTGCTCTGGGCTCAAGGTTCACTCATGGCAGGGATTTTGGGTCACATAGGATACCAGAGATTGAAATATATATTAGCCACCAGCACACTTTCTGCTGTACCTATTCTCCAGCCCGAAGACACTAATATTAAAGGGGTCATATTTTTAATTTCCTTTACTTGTTATTTTCAAACACAAACTCCACAGACTTGTGCATAATGATTTTGTAAAATGCTACCTTACCATGTTGATCTAAATGTTTCTAAGTGTTTTTGATGCAATCTGTAGCATTTTCACTGTGAATGATCATCTTGTCTGCAAATAGGACAGGTTGCTGTCTTTTCCAATGTGGGCCACTTTCATATCCCTTCTTATATGATTGCTGTGTGAAGAATTTCCATAACTAAGTTGAGTAACACTGGTGACAGTGGACATAAGTTGCCTTGTGTCTGATCTCAGGATAAGGGCTTGCAGTTTTTCACCAGTTCTTCATATGATATTAATATGCTTAATATCCAATATAATGAACAAATTCTAGCTCTGGTCCGAACTTAGACCATACAAAAGAGCCTAAGTCTCCCACCAAAGAGAGAGGATCTCAACCGAGATGAGTCATACCCAGAAGAAGGAGCAAAAGGCCAAAGAGCAAAAAGCCAAAAGCCAAAAGCCAAAAGCCAAAAACCAAAAGCAAAAGGCCGAGGAGCAAAAGCCACAGGGAGCCAAAAAAGCCAAAAAGCTAAAAGGCCCAAAGTCATTTGTTCATTATATTGGAGTGCTGTGGAAGAGCTTTTGTACTATTAAAAGTCTTTTTGGAATCATGCCAGACTCGTGAGATCTTCTGTCCTGACACTGTCGGGGACCCCAGCGGCGTTCCCGACAGACATGGGACAACTAAGTGTCCTGCATGATGTTCTGAGAGCAAGATGTTAGAGCAAGCTCTGTTCTGACCCAAAGATAGAGAGTAATGTCATGGACAGCTGTTCTGACCCAAAGATATGCTGAACCAGAGACTTACAGACATGGGGCAGAGCTGCTACTGGCTCTCCCTGTGCCCAGCCGCTTAAGAGGCGCCCGGGAGGGATGGCGGGTTCTAGCCCTGGCCCGCCACCTCAGTGAGAGCCTCACAACAAGCCAGATGACCCCCCCCACTCCATCGGGCCGCCATTTTCCACATCAGACTTCCCTCTCGTCAGAACTCCACCCAGCAACAGCCTATCACAGCCCATCTCATCGAGTGCCACCCTACAGCAGTTTTTTTTTAATTTGGCCCAGGTATGCTGAACCAGAGACTTACAGACATGGGGCAGAGCTGCTACTGGCTCTCCCTGTGCCCAGTCGCTCATGAGGCACCTGGGAGGGATGGCGGGTTCTAACCCTGGCCCGCCACCCCAGCATAGCCACACAACAAGTCAGATGACCCCCCCACTCCATCGGGCCGCCATTTTCCACATCCGGACTTTCCTATCGTCAGAACTCCACCCAGTGACAGCCTAACACAGCTCGTCTTGCGCGGCGCTTGCGGCCACATGGTTCATCTATAAATGCTATACTTAGAGGTGACTACAAGGGTATGCCACCTGCATGGCAAGTCTGGCAAGCTACCTTGTTTTATTTGATTTACCAAATACCAGTAACAATTATATTAGTTCATTCCCATGACCTAATATAATGGTTTGAAGCTCTTTTATGTTCCTGGAGTGAATAGAGGCCCTTGGGCTCTACTAGCATGAGACAGGCCATATGGAGATATTACTGGTGCCCGCTCTAGCAAATAGATGATCAACAGGAGGATAGTGATAGTGATAGTGATGCTTAATATCATATTAAAGTATATATTAATTGTTCGTTTGTAGTAGATGGATCTAGCTATCTTGTGGTATGTGCTAATAAACCCTAATATTTGAAGGTTTTAAATCATGAGTGAACATTGCATCATTCTAGTTTTCTTCGTATATGTTGGTATACTCATAACATCTTCATCTTTCCTATTGTTTGTCGATAAGATGCATTGTATTGACTTTTTGAGTATACTGTATCATCTTTGCCTCACTGAAATTAACCATAATTGGTAAATGATGGAAAGCCTTTGAAATTTTGCTCAATTAGGTTTTCCATAATATTCACTGTATCACTGTCTTCCTGTTCATCATCGATTTGCTCGAGCGGGCACCAGTAACATCTCCATATGTCCTGTCTCATGCAAGTAGAGCCCAAGGGCACCTGCTTGCTCCAGGAACATAAAGAGCCTCACACCATTCCATCAGGTCATGGGAATGAGGCCTATAATTGTTACTGGTATTTGGCATAACAAATATGACATGGGTAGCTTGCCAGGCTCTGAAAAAAACTGCCATGTGGGTAGAATAATATTATAGAAACCATTAGGAGAATTCAGTTTGCTTAGTATTTTTGGAAATTTTTAGAAATATTTACACTGTCTTCTTAGATGTTTGAATAAAGCTCTCCAGTGAAATCATCTGAACATGGAATTTGTCCTTGAGAATATTTTAATTAGTGTCTCAATTCCTTACATGAGGCATATCTATACGGGACTTATGTTTCCTCTTAATTAAATCTTAATTTGTATAATTTTAAGAATTCATTCCTTCCTTTTAGGTTCTCAAGATTGATGGCATAAAGTTGTTCATAGGAAACTATATCTTAATGAGATGTTTTTCTTTTTACTTCCTCCTGAATCTATCCAAGCATTTGTCAAGTTTGCTTATTCCTTTGATGTATGCAGGCAGACAGGGGGCCCTGCATGGCAATGAACTGTTGCTATTAGGCTATCACCTTTTGGAACGAGGAATGAAGAATTGATAGGACCAATTAATCAATAATAGACCCTGAGGAAGCTGGGTCCACCTTCTTCTAAAAAGCCCTTAGTCTCCTATCAACCTTTGATGGCCCAGCAGAAGATTCCAGAGCATTCCAGCCCAAAAGGATAAAAGCCCCTTTGGAAATCAGTAGGGGCTTCCTCGCTCTCTGCCTCTGGAGCAGCCCGCATTCCCCTCTTGAGATGTGTACACTCTCTATCACTTTCCTTCCTCCTTCCCCATCCTAAAACCTCCATAATAAAACCTGTTTTACTTGACTGCTCGTCGACTCCTGAAAATTCTTTTTCTTCGAGGAAGACAAGAACCCTGAGGAAACCCTGGATAAGGCCTAGGACTGACTTTCCTTTCCTGCAAAGAGCAATTCCTTGCTCCAGCCTGAGTCAGTCAGTCCGTCCGTCTATCTATGTATTATCTGTCTATTACCTATTACCTATTACCTATTATCTATTATCTATTATCTATTATCTATTATCTATTATCTATTATCTATTATCTATTATCTATTATCTATTATCTACCTGCATGGCAGAGCCTGGCAAGCTACCCGTGTTGTATTTGATGCATATGCCAAATACCAGTAACAATTATAGACCTCATTCTGGAATGGATTGAGGCTCTTTATGTTCCTGGAGCAAGCAGATGCCTTGGGCTCTACTAGCATGAGACAGGACATATGGAGATGTTACTGGGGCCCGCTTGAGCAAATCAATGATGAACGGGAAGACAGTGATTATCTATTATCTATCTACCATCCATTCATCCATCCATCCATATATGTATGTGTGCGTACCAATATGTATGCATACCAATATGTATGCTTATCACTTCCTATCTTTTTTTCCTCAGTCCCAACTCCCTCTATGGTTTCTTCTTCTTCATTATAACCCTGGTCATGTATTTTAACTACCATCTGGGTAACTAGAAATATATTTGACATCCAAACCAAGTATATCTAGGGGGAGTATTCAAGTGTGTGTATGTGTGTGTGTCCTTGCGTATGTGTGTATGTGTTTGGAAAGAGAAAGAGAGAGAGAGAGAGGGAGGAGGGAGATTTGAGGAAAAAGAAATAACTCAGATTGTCCAGCCCATCTGATGGGCTGGACATGTTATGCGATTTGGAGACAACCACTGGACTAGAGTCATTACTGACTAGATCCCAAGGGATTTCAAAAGATCACGTGGCCGCCCACCTACAAGATGGTCAGACTTCTTTGTCAAGACCCTGAAGGAACGGTTTGAGGCTCTTCATATTCCTGAATTAACCAGATGCCATTGGGCTACATTGGCACGTGATAGGGTCCAATGGAAATATTACTGGTGCCCGCTCGAGCAAATCGATGAATAATGGGATTCAAGTGATCAAGTGATCAAGTGAACTCAAATTGAGGAATCCTGTGCATATAAATTCTAAGAGGAGCCCTGGAAATGGAAAGATATAGATAGAAAGAAAGTACACTGTCAAAGCGAAAAAGAAAGAAGAGTGGTAGGGGTATAGAGAGAAAGAAAGGAGAGAGGAGAGTCAGCACTAAGGTTGCATAATGCCTAGATCATAAGGCTTAGAGAAGAAGGAAGTTTATTCAAAGACACAGAAATTCACAGTACCTGGACAGGATATACCATCAACTTTGAATGCCAGAGGGAAAGAAATTTAAGGAAGTGATGGTTCACACTGACCAATGCTTCTGGGGTGGGGGCAGGGTTGGGGAGCAGACTAAGAAATGAAAGGGAGTATGCAGCTTCTGAGCTGTTTTACTCCATCAGTTAATGTAGTTGTTCAGAGTCAGAAAGAAAGGGTGTAGACTGATGGTAAAGGCAGGAAGGAGACACCCATTACAGAGCACCCGACTACTAATCATAAGTTGTGTGTAAGGTTATTTGTCCAGGCCAAGACCATCCACCCAGAGTCCTGTCAAGTGCACTAACTGGCCAAGAAGGATGCCTTTGCATTACACTGGGGCCATGGGTAAGTAGAGGCCTGAAAAAGCTCCCTAATGCTACTGCACTCTGTACCACCTACGCCTTTCAGGTCCTTCTGAATTCTGTTACCTTGTCCAATTTTCTAGCTTTCACTTGGTTTTATTTTGTTTTACATTGGTTTAGATTTTGATCCATACCCACTGACACTCAAGGACTATTACTAATTCTTTGCTATAGGGTCACTCCAATTAGAGCTTATAGGATAATTTGTGACAGAATGGAACACAGGTCTCTTGCATGCAAAAGTTATCTCCATCCCAGGAGTTATCATCTCTCTGACCTGAATATATGCACACTAAGCTATAAGTAAGATAAGTATAAAATGCTCAGCACACATAGAGATTTTTATGAATTTAGACCTGAGATCTGTTTGTTTATTCTGTTGTTCTCAGTCCCAGAACTCACAATTGAGTCCCTAATCCTATTTCCTCCCCTTCTACAATCCATATTCCAAGAGCTCCTACTTCTCATGGGGATGCTTCTCCTTAAACATGAGCCCTAGACTTGGGTGTAAATCAGTAGGAAAGACCTACTCCCCTGGGAACTCAAAGGAAGAAATAGCTCAACTGAGCAACCCAACCCAGGAGGGAACTTTTATTCGTTTACTGCTATAAAGACCTCTCCATTTTGAACAGATTTTGCTAAGTCAACAACTACCAGAGTAGGTAACACTGAGACAGAGGAACTGGAATGAAACCCATTCTCCCCCCAACACCCTCCCCTCTCCAGAATCATGTTGAAAATATCACTCTTGATGGAGCTGGGCCATCAGATTATTCCAAGGTTTCTCCTAATTTCCCTCCTCTGCACAGTTCTGGCTCTCCCCAAAGCATCTCTTTTAATCGCTTGTGATGGGATCTATCAAACTTCCCTGTCCTCATTTATCAAAATTTGTGGGATTACCCTTGCCTGCCTCCTCAGAGTTTCTTCCCATATTTTCCAAGTGTCATAGATAAAATCAAACATCCAGTCCTCCCTTGGGATTTTTGACTCCCAGACTAAGGACTGAGATCCCCACACTTTGTAGCTTCTACCATGACTTGATCCCAATATTTTTCTCTAGCCCTTTTCTCCTTCCCAAATAAATTTGTTTTTTCTCTTTGCTCTTCTTCCAGCCTCTTAATACCCTGGGTCTTAGTCAAGAGGAAAAGGAAGAATCTACGGTGATGAGAGGAATGCCCTAGTATGAAGATAAGAAGATGAGCAAAGCACAATTGCCCCGATTACCTTTTTCTCTCCTGGGCACTTTAGGGTCTCATTTATCCTCCAGTTGAATACCTCAGTTTTATTTCCTAATGCTTCAAACTGATAGGGGAAAGAAAAAGGAGACATGTAGCAATTGGTCTTGACTGTACTTCATCTTCCCGATAATATCCTGCTGTGGGACAGTTTGGAACTTGAGTTCAGGGACACTGGCTGCCACCCCTCCTCCGCTATTTCCTGAGGATGGAACAAAAAGCAAGTCATTTGCTTCTCTAGGATTGATATTTGACAGAAATTCATGATATTTTCTGCAGGTAGCTGATAGATACATGAGAAAAACTTGTCAGAGCTGCCTGTCATAGTTGTTGGTACATTAGCAATGCTGACCCCTGGGTGGGAGTTGCACTTCCTATCTTCTGTCCTACATCAAAAGTTCAGCAAAAAGAGTAAGACCAGAGGATTCTGGAATCCTAAAATCTCCAGTTTCACTTTTAGAGACATCTACAGATGGAATTCCTTTTTTACACCTTGCTTGTATCTATGGGTCAAGAGCACACTCTGTAGTTCTTCAGCTGATCCTTATCTCTAGACTAGAACCCCAGAGCACCAGGTCCATCCCGTTTCTTTTACCATATTGTTCCACAGGGCATAAGCAAGCTTGGCATGAGCTTTCTCATTGAGGTTGAGGCAGTCTGGGGAGAGGAATGAAATATCAGCTTTCCCATCCTACAGGAGAGAAACACAACCTCAAACTCCTGTTGCTTTAGAGAAAGGAAAGGAGCTAAGGTTCACAGGCCTGACTCCTGGGATTTTATACTCTATATCCATCTCCCCTTGCTGGTACTCCCAGCTTTTATCTCCTTTAAGGTTTGGTCACCTCACCAATAGGCCCATATAGAGTGTTAGGTGGCCCATAGTCTCTGACCCTTTCCTGGGGATCAGCGTTGTTCTTATTTAATAAGTGTTTGTAATGTATTTTGTGGGGCTTCCGTTGTTCTGAGTCCCTGGAGACAATCCTAGAAAACTGTATCAGATAGATGCTTGGTGGTCAGACCAGTGGAGCAGCAGCACTGCTCAGACCTGCCAGTATTGGGAACACTTTCCTCATCCAAGAGTCGAGGGAGGATAACAGGCCCTACTGGATGAATCAGTGCTTGGGCATGCCAGGAGTCTCCTGTAGATAGGTCTCAGTATGCAATATCCGAGCCTATTCAAGGTTTATAGTTAAGAGATTTTCACTACTGAGGATCAGTAGGGAAAAAACAAATTGGCAGACCAGAAAGTAAAAACCTAATCCTTGACTCCTGGTCACATGTTCTAGAAGATCTTGGTCAAAAGAAAGGAACTAGGTCTTGACAAAGCCATGCTGGAGAATCCTGGTACCAGAAGCATCCCAGATCACTTGAGGCATTTTATTTTATTTTTTTTTTTTGCTTTTTGGGTCACACTCGGCAATGCTCAGGGGTTACTCCTGGCTCTGCACTTAGGAATTACTCCTGGCGGTGCTCGGGGGACCATATGGGATGCCGGATCGAACCCGGCCGGCATGAGCCGGCCGCTGCAAGGCAAACGCCCTACCCGCTGGCTATCGCCTCCGGCCCCGACTTGAGGCATTTTAAAGGGTCCCAGGCTCCTCTGTCAGCTTCTCCATGAGGAAAGGCCCTTGGAGTTCTCACTAAGAGGAGCAGACTCAAACTACTGTAAAGCATCCACAAATAGAAGGCTGGCTTAGGGCATGGCTTGAGTAGAATCTGGACCCAGATCCCTCCCCTCCTGAGTCACTGCAGGTGTCAGAAGCGGGGTGGAGGAGAAACAAAAATTCAAGCAGCCCAAGAAAAAACAAAGTCTTGCCTTTATTTTAGACAGGATGTAATTTTAGCTAGGACACCTCTCCTCTTGAAAGAGGATTATAAAACATCATCAAAAGACTTCAGAATAAATGTATGTGATTAGAACATTGCTCATGTTGTAGAGAATGTTCTCTTTACATAGGCTGCTGTCAGTAGGGATGCAAACTCTGGCACAAGCCACTTCTAGGAGCCCAGATACTTCTTGAGTTGTCCCACCAGACTAGCATCTAGACTTTTCCTACTGGGTTCATATTCTTATCAGCAAGCAGAGGTTTTACCTCTGACTCTCATCCTCTGAGGCACCCCCTTTCAGGCATGCCATAGGAAAATCATAAGGACCATAAATATATACCATAAAGTAAGTATTAGTGACTGTTTGTAAGAAGGGCTGCAACACCACGGTGAAGTCTTCAAACTTGTCATAGCGGCCTGACCAAACCAGATTATTCAAGCTGTTCTGGAATACAGGTAAAAAGCAGATTCAGCACAGGGCACACACAGGCCTGAGTCCCAGAGGGGCAAGGAGAGAAGCCCCCTCCCTCTGGACAGTGGGATAACTCAGTCTACTCCAGGAGAACAATTTACAGCTCCCTGTCAGGTGTCTTTCTAGATTCCTGTGAATTTACTGGACACTGTCTTCTTTGAAATGCATGGACAAGAAACCTGGAGACAAGAAACTCTCTGAGTCCATAGGCTGGGGACCTAAAGTCTATCCACTGCCTATGGAGGAGATGTGGGGACCCCCTGGGCATTCAGGATGCATGGAAAAAAGGGACTCAATTGGGTGTTCTAGATAACTGCCCTGTCCTTGTCAAGCACAAGAGGAAACAAGAATAGCTTCACACTCAAGACTGTGCATCTGAATTCCTTTGTGATGCACCCTCCTGCTCCGGTGACTGAGTCTGCTCAGAATGAAAAGGAGAAGGGACCCACCTGGATGATTGCGTTGCCCTAAATCTCTGTGAACTTTGAGAATATCTAGACTTTCTATGATAAGGAAAAGGGACATCAGGAGTAAGCAAATGGTGGTCTTCTTTGTCTTACCTTGTAGGCTATGGCCAGCTTCTCCAATGAGATGATCTCAGCGCTACTTTCTTGTTCAGCCAATAAGCATGAACACTTACTACTGCACAGAGGGGACCAGGAGGAAACAAAGCAAAACACTGATGAGGAACTGATTCTGCTGCAAGTTGGGAGGGTAGGAAAGTTGGTTATCCCTTTATCCCTGGTTGAGGATTAAAGGTGCCATGAGTTCTGACACATCTGTGTGACTTAGGATTGATCTATTCCTACCCCAGAGTGTAACAATAAACTTCTCTCTTATTCACTGATGATTAAGTATCTGCTGAACAGATGTACTTGGGCCTGAGACAAATTAATCCAAATTAATCCATGGCAGAGCCTGGCAAGCTACCCGTGGTACATTCAATATGCCAAAAACAGTAACAATAATGGATCTCATTCCCAACAAATGGAGATGTTACTGGCACTCACTCAAGCAAATTAATGGACAATGGGAAGACAAGTGATACAAGTGAATCCACTGAGTCAATGAATTAATCTTTTCATGATGAAAAAGAAAGTAAACCTGGTTCTGGTATCTCACATCCATCCTTTGTACACAACAGAGAGTCCATCTATCCTCTTTAATTTCTTGGCACTAAGTTCATATTCATAGAATGTGCTTAATAGGAAAAGAGGTATCTAGATGAAAAATACTGGAAAGAGGGTCTGGGTCTCTTGTGAAACAGGTCAATGGACATAGAAGGAATAAGAGGATAAACGTGCCCATTTGCCTGTGTCAATCAGAAGGAAGAAGACTTGACCCATGGGAGGCCCTGTGTCCCTGACCATTCACTCCCATCCAGGCCACTGATGGTGTGGAGATCCATCTCCACACCTCTTCAGTTGTGTACATCCACTTTTCAGGCTGGATGACACTGTCTTTCCAACACCAGCCTTGATCCTGGCCCTGCCTTCCACCCTGTTAATAGCTCCTTGAGTCAGGGCAAGGGAGCCCATGTCACCCACTGTCTTCCCGGTCATCATCGATTGGCTCGAGCGGGCACCAGTAACATCTCCATATGACCTGTCTCATGCTAGTAGAGCCCAAGGGCACCTGCTTGCTCCAGGAACATAAAGAACCTCAAACCATTCCATCAGGTCATGGGAATGAGGTCTATAATTGTTACTGGTATTTGACATATAAAATATGACACAGGTAGCTTATGTCACCCAACTCCTGGCCAAATACCTTCGCGGGTGTCTGTCAAGCTTCTCAGAGCTCCCAAACAGAGCATGAGCTAAGAAAGATGCAGTGGGACAGAATGCAGGAGACAAAGCCAGGTGATAGCAGGGATGAGAAGTGGTTATGAGACCACAGGAAAGGAGAGAAAGCAGGAAGCAGGAGCAGAGGGGAGAGCAGGATTAAGGCACAGAACACAGCAAGGGTGACAGAATTAATGAGAACATCCCCAGCCAGGACAGTAATCCCCTGCCTACCTGTACTTATTTAAACATATCTTTGGCTGAGTCCGAACACTTGCCGAATGACCAGGGGGTTCAAAGAAGTACAACAGGTTGACCAGGGCTCTGGGTACCTAAAGGCAATTCCCTGAATGAGGCCCGAACAAGGCTGCCTCTGTCTTCAGTCCCCAAGTTGTGCAAACAACGGTAGAGTACTTGGAAATCTTCTCTTCTGGGGTTTCTGGAGTGGGTTTCTGGAGACACCTCTCCAGAGGCTCTCGCTGATGGTTTAGAAGGCCTGAAAGGCCTTGGAGCATCTTGGATGGCAGACGATAGCTATGGTGGAAATGTGAGCTCCCTTTGGTCAGCCCTGAGTGAGCCTTTTGCACACCTGGTCTTTAACCTGGGAGATGTAGGTGCTCTGCAAACCAGTACTGTCTTCTTCTCCTACAGTGTAGAGCAACTCTGCTGAGTAAACCTGGACCTCTGACATGCACAGAAGTATCTGGGAATTAAGAGTGCCTCCTTTTGGGCTTCTGGACAGCCATCATTGTCAGGGGATTGGGTAAGTATGTTTCTGGTGGCAGGGCAAAGGGACTGGGTCCAGGCTACCTGCATAAGATTCAGATCCCCATCTAAAAGCACCAAACCATCACCCATAGACAATTATCAGGAGGATGGATGCCTTCCCTTCTTCAGTCCTAAATGCTTCTGTCTGATTCAAGGTGGAATTTATTCCTTGGAAACTGACTCCAGCCTCTTCAAAGGAAGGAGCCCTTGGCTTTCTCCTTCAGGGAAGGGGACTCCCACAAATTATCCTCCCCCCCTGGGGATGAACAGTGTACAGTTAAGTGGGGCCCCCACCTACATTATCATGCAGGTAATCCAAGGTATTACGGACATATTTATAAAACTTTTCAGCAGTATATTCTTTCTGAGAAAGGATAAAGAAGGGAGAAAGAAAATGGTCAGGAGGAGAAGGCAGACCTTCTGACTTCTCTAGACCTCCCGCCTCCTGATTCTAAAGATGCTTCTCCCTCTAGGATTCATTGTATGATCAATTCACTGAATCTCTTATTCAGAATCAGAGAGATGTTTGACCATTGTTGCCAGGGTGGGGACAAAGTATACCGGAAATCTTCTGCTAGAGCTTTATTTCAGTAGCATACAATGGGGTCACCTCGTTACAGCTGCCAGACTTTAGTGCTTTCTATTTCTCCATTCTCAGAGTGTAAGAGAATGAAATAGAAGCACCCTCACCCCACACCTGCTATCTCACATCACTTGAGACCTGACGTAAGGTCAAGTCAGCAACTTGGGTACTGTAGGGAAAATTGTTTGTTTATGTAGCTTATATGAATCATACATGCCTGCAGACATCAGATTATATGACCAAGACTAAGATTGGTTCTAAGAACTGTAGTAAAGAGAACCCCTAAATCCAAGATCAATGACAATGGATCCACTCCAATTACCTGATTTTTGCAGAATTCACAAAAATCCTGATATCCAATCATCACAGTGATAATTTTCCAGTCAGTTGTAAAATTTACTTCCTGGACAGAATAAAAAATGATTTCCTGTAAGTACTTATTAAACCATCACAGCTTAAAAAATTCTATTCAGCTTGACTACTGCTGAATAGAATCTCAGAGTTGAAGGTATATGAGATGTTCATTTAGAGACCACCACAGCTTATAATCAGGAGAGTATTTTGAATTTTTTAAATTTTTTTAATATTTGGCATGCAATAGTTTACAATGCTTTCTCACAAGCTTAATTACAATACCACACCATCATCAGTATACTCTTTTCCATTCTCCATGTACCCTCAAACTTCTCTCCCCTCCCTTACACCCTATTTCCAATTTAATTGTGTGTCCATTTCCCCATTATGTTTCCTTTGCATTTTTGTTGGAATCTCTGTGTATCTTTATGTCCCACATATGAGAGATATCATTATGTACGTCAGGATAGATTTTAAGGTGACTGTGAGTAAAACATATATTCCTTATTGATCTTAATCTGGCTTACCCTCATAGTTTTCATTTTGGTCACCAGATCCTTGGCTAGGATTAGGAAATCCCTGAGGAGAAAAATCAGTTGTTTGTACCAAGTGAACATCTTAAAGTGCTAGAACTGGAACTCTAAGGATACTACACCACTAAAAGGAATGGCAGAAACCCTTGTGTTGGAGGTCAGTGAGATCTTTGCCTCTTCTGGGGCATTATAACAACACATCATCTTGAAGAAATAAATATTGTATTTTCCCTAATATGGGCAGGCAAGGGCAAGAACAGCTTTATTTGTTGCTCATGGTCTCTTATAAGAACCATATTCAAAGGGTCTTTGGGATAATTGCTAGGAAATCGTATCCTTTGAATGACTGGTATAGACTTTGATATTAAACCTAGAAATATTTTAACATGAATATTCTTTAACGCATCAACAGGATGAAGATAAATTTGATTATCAGACAGAACAACAATGAGAATGTTCATAATAATACAGTTTTACTCCCTCTCCCAACCCTACCACTCTTCAATCATAGTCAATCATAGGTTGATTATGATTCTTCTCTTTCTGTAATTATTTTTGTGTGTATTAATGCACTTAAATATTTCCTTAGAAATAGGTAGAGTGACATACTGTACGTATTCTTGTGTTTGTGGGTCATAGAAGGTCTAGATCTAAATACCTCAAGCTCCCTTCTAGTTCAGGTCCCTATCACAGGTCTGGGTGAGAGAGATCTCAAGTGTAGTGATCTTCAAGGATCTTTCAGTGGTACTAAAAACCTGTTGATATCACCAAGATTGTTCTTTGCAGTCTAATGGCTATGGTCCGTCTCAATCCCAGATATCATGTGACTGAACAAGAGTTCAGTATCTACATGAAATATGGAGAATCAGGACAAAGGGAACTGGAGAAGCATAATCTCCTAAAAGACTACCTGAGAAGCTGAACAATTCTCTTTAGGTTCTTCTGGCTTCTCAACTTCATTAATTGTCAGCTTTTTCACAGGCTAAGGAGAGGCGTGAACATGCTACCCCAGAAGCCTCTGCTAAGTCTTTGCCTTTTCATCCATTTTGTTTAAATTGATTCCTGATCTTTCTAGGGATTCACATCCCTTGAGTCACATTCTTCTACCCTTATGCTTTGCTGGGGTCCAGATCTCAGTTCTAGATTGGAGTTTTCCAGTTAAGTGGAATGATTAGAAGATGCTGCAATAGGGGGATCACCACAATAATTTCATTCCCAAGTCAGAGCTCCTATATAAGTTCTTAGTTCCAAGACTGAAATACTCTCAAATCTTTGCTACCAGTCAGAATTATATACTCTCTGGACAAAGAGGTAGTGTGCCAACATGACCTTTTACCTCTATGCCCATTTTTTTTACCTCACTATTAGTTATCATACTTAGAAAGTGCACCAGGTTTAGCTACATTCAGCATGGCTCTTTCGTCCGAAATACCCGAGGAAAAGCCTTCAATATTACTGTTGAAGACACGAAGGATATCTGGAAGGGGACATAGAATGTTCATGATGAAAAATGTAAGGACATCATCCATTTCTTGGATTCCCCCAAATACTATGACTTATCCTTATATTCAGTCCCTATAAGAGAGTACTAGTGAGCAAGGAGGCCTCAGGATTTTCTGGAGTGGAATATCTTATATGTTAGTAATTTTAAATAACTTAAATTAGACTTGGCCTATGTGGTTAGAAGTGATTTCTAACTCTGGCTCTTTCTATTGTTGTCTCTTTCTCTATCCTCTGCAGGTTATAGTGCTCCTGTTTGATAAGACATGCACTATTAGGAAAGCAGAATATCAGGGGAACAAGAAAGGGACTAAAGTCCCTGGTGTTCACTTACTTGGCAATGTTTTCACAAATGGAAAAGTGAAGTCGCCACCAATGCTGTAGAGAATGAGAAAGCCATTGAGAAACAGTCAGAGGCTGGTTTTATCAGTAGATAACTTTCTCCATGTCTCATAAAAATATTTCAGACCCATCTCTTATAGTTAGAGGGGTTATATATGATCACTTGATCACTTGAATCCCGTTATTCATCGATTTGCTCGAGCGGGCGCCAGTAACATTTCCATTGGACCCTATCACGTGACAATGTAGCCCAATGGCATCTGGTTGATTCAGGAATATGAAGAGCCTCAAAACATTCCTTCAGGGTCTTTACAAGGAAGTCTGACCATCTTGTAGGTGGGCGGCCACGTGATCTTTTGACATCCCATGGGATCCAGTCGGTAATGGCTCTAGTCCAGCGGTTGTCTCCAAATCGCATTACATGTCCAGCCCATCTGATTTTCGATGCCTTGGCAAACGAGACAGCGTCCCTGATTCTGGAATAGCGATGGAGGTCAGAACTCCGGATTCCTTCTCTCACTTGAGTGAGGCGTGATATTCCAAGCATAGCTCTTTCAATTCCTCTCTGGGAGACCCGAATAGCATTCTCATCCTGCTTTCATAGGGCCCAGGTCTCTGAGGCATATGTTAATGCAGGGAAAATGGTGGAGTCAAAGAGATGTTTGACCCCGGAGGTTCTTTGTCCTTTTAGCTATTTCTTCAATGCCTTTGAAGGCATTCCATGCCGCTCTCTTCCTCCTGCACAGCTCAGGTTTTAGGTCGCTCATCATGTTGGATTTCTCGACCTAGGTACACATAACTGCTGCATTCAGAGATGTTTGTTCCATTGAGAGTGAATGGGGCCTCAGGAACTAGTTCGTTCTTCATGAACATTGTTTTCTTTAGATTCAGCTGTAGACCTATCTTTCCACATTCTCGGTCGAAGTCAGCCAGCATTTGTGCCGCTTGGCTAATGTTTGGTGCTATTAGAACGATGTCATCAGCGAAGCGGAGGTGGTGTAGTTGCCGACCATCTATCTTCACTCCCATTCCTTCCCATTCTAATTGTCGCATGATGTTCTCGAGGGTGGCACTGAAGAGTTTTGGTGAAATGGCATCACCCTGTCGAACCCCTCTTTTCACATTAATGATCACTTCTTTGTAGAATGGTGAGATCCTGGTGGTGAATCCGTAATACAGCTCACGAAGGATCTTGATGTATGGCTTTGAACACCCTGTTTGGCTAGGGGCTTCGATGACTGCTTCAATCTCTACAGAATCAAAGGCTTTCTGCAAATCAATGAACGTGAGACAGAGCGGCATCTTGTACACCCTACAAACCTCGATGAGCTTGGTTACTGTGTGGATATGGTCGATTGTGCTGAATCCTTTCCGGAAGCCTGCTTGCTCGCATGGTTGTCCTTCATCTAGTGTTCTGCTAATCCTGTTCAGGATGACTCGTGTAAACAGCTTGTAGATGACGGAAAACAGGCAGATGGGACGATAGTTGCCGATGTCGTGAATGTCTCCCTTCTTGAACAGTAGAACTGTCCTGCTGGTTTTCCATTGGGAGGGCACCTTGCATTCGGGCAGGTAGCGTGTGAAGAGCCGAGCTAGTGTATTGATGAGTACCGACAGCAGATTCTTCAGGTGTTCGGGTCTGGCTTTGTCTGGGCCTGGTGCTATTCCCTTCTTTACTGACGAGATGGCATGTCGGATTTCAGAAGGGAGAACTTTGGGAATGACATATCCATCCTGTGGAATTTGGTATGTGGGCAGGTGGATATGGCTATCAAAGAGCCCCTTTGTATATATGAATACAAAGGAATATATATATATATATATTCCTTTATATATTCCTTAATCAACCAGATGACCAGATGCCATTAGGCTACACTGGCACATGATAGGGTCAAATGGAAATGTTACTAGTGCCCTCTCGAGCAAATAGATGAATAACGGGATGTCAAGCGATCAAGTGAATTGATCAAGAGGGGTTATGAAATTATTTCATTTGCTACATTCTGCAAGTTTTTGCATGGGGCAACTGCCAGTAATAAAATAAGTACTTCATATTTAAGAACCATATCACCAAGTTATGTTCCTTCCAAATTTTCAGACAAAATCCTATTCCTCAATATGCTGGACCTGCCCAAAAGAGTAATTTAAAGCAAAGAGAGTTGCTTCTTTTCTTCATCAAACATGGAAGGAGAGCATATATCTGAATATATAATCTATGCCCCGGTCGGTCTTATTGTATCACCAACAATTTGATGTGACTGTAAGTTGCAGAGTAGGAAACTTAGGCACAGAATAGTTGGAATTTTAACTTTGGTCAGAAATCTGTAAGTTAAATGTGATAACTCTTTCTGTCCCTCATTCTCTCTGTCCCTATTTTAGTCAGGGTCACACTTCAGATGTGCTTTATTTACTGTTATTCTCTCCTAAAACCAAACACCATATTTCAGGCATACAGTTTTGAGAACTTGGAGTTAGCATCCAGAATACCAGTAGAAAATTCCAAATGACAGGACATCAAAGAACATGACTGTTATTTACTCAAGGAATGCTTGGAATGAAGTAAAGTAGTTCATAGAAAGTAGGTTAGAACTTACTTCAAAGTTTTAGTCAGAGCTCTGAGAGGCTGAGAGAAAGAAGTTATGGTTTCCACTTATATAGCATTCTGTATATCTCTTTCCCATCTTATGTTTGACTTTATTTGAGCTTGTGGTTGAGCATTTGCTTAAAATTCTGACTTGTTTTCAAAAATGATAATTGTTTCTTTAGTTTTTCCCTTCATACTAAATAAAAATATTTTATGCTTGAAAGTGAATTATAAGTCTATATATCACTAAGTCACTGAATTAGAACTCTGCGTTCTCTTATCAATAAACACATAACAGAAATGCATACAAATATAAATAAAAATACACACTAGTATTTTCTTTGATAATTCTTTTGTCTTTTTTTCTGACCACACAAGCAATGCTCAGGGATTACTCCTGGCTCTGTACTTAGGAAGTGCTCTTGGTGTTGCTTGGGAACCATATAGGATGTCGGGGATAGAGCCAAGGTCATCCCTATGCAAGGCAAATGCACTATCCACTCTACTATGACTTTAGTAATTTCTTTTCTTAAGTTATCTTTGTTCGAAATTATATGTGTAGGAAGACCAAGAACAAAATTGACAGAAAAAGTGTTCTGAATTCCGTTTGAAAAGTTGAATCAATGTTTCTTAAAATGAGCTATAATCAAAACATTAGCTCCAACTAGACCTCACTTGTACACAACATAATGGTTGTCCTTTCCTATGTTGGTGGGAAGAATGGTTTGGCAGAAGATTGATTCTTTTATCCAATAACTAGGAACCCATGCAATTGAACTATTGGTAGCCAATACTATTGCTATCTAGCCAACGGGTCCAATCCACTCTCAACCCAAGCTGCACCACCAGATGGAAATGCCTTGCCATCGGTCTACTTTATATTTAAATAACTGTGTGCTTATTGGTCTACTTTATATTTAATTGAAGCAGCAGCCAAGCACAGGAGATAAAACGTGGTGCCCTTTCTCTATCAAAGGTTTTTCTTTCTCTTAGATCTCAAATATTAGAGGTTAGAGAGCTCAGAAGGTCAAGCTCTTTTTGAGATCAGGATTGAGTTGTGTGGAATTATAGGTACCTTCGAGATGGTCATGTGTCCATGCCATAGCAATGCAGTGCTGTGTCTTCCATAAAGGGTACAGACTAAGTGAGACAACCCTAAACTCCACACTGGAAAATTGTGTTTTTCAGGAGTTCACCAGAGATGGCTTAATTCCCATTCCTTTTTCTTTGTTCTTTCTCAGAAATGTATCCCAGGAGAATTTACTCTGCACAAGAGGAAAGAAGCGAGGACTTGGTGACTGCCACACCACTCTCCACCATTCTGTGGACATTCTCTGGGACAGTTCATAAGCCTCAAAAATGTCAGAATGTGGAATAATAGGCTGAAAAGCCAGTTCTATTCCTGGGAATTAGGAGCAAGTGAAAGCATCATTCACATTGGTGAATGAGTCTTTCTCTTCCAAGAAAACACAGGTCTGTGGGTCTGAGAGCTTTCATCAAAGGGAAAAGGGAGCTCAGAACCACTCAGAATCACTGCCTTTCTGCTAGTGGTTTTTTCCAAGTAAACTCTGAACAATCCTCAAATTTAGTAAAACACAGGGAAACAGACTTTTCCAGGAAAAGAGAACCCGAATAATCCCTAAATGCATCTGCCAACACTTGTGCTCATTGGTGTGGGGGGTGCCCTTCCTTCCCACCTAACTGCTCATCACTTAGGTCATGACCAGGACACCATCTTCGACATAAAGGTTTCCCATTCTTTCTGACTGCTTTTTCCTTTTTCTATTACTGTAGAATTCCAGTCACTTTCGTTTATAGGAGCTCTGTCAATAGAGCATAAACATTTGTTAGCTCTTCTCATTCATTCTCACACCTCCAAACCCATTTGGTGTTGAAGGGACTCAGCAGTGAAGGAGCTCAGCAGCGAATGGAACTGAGATTGCATTTCTTAGCGTTCCTGAAATATAATGCACAGACTTACATGCACATATATGTAAGGAAAAAGGTGGGACCAAAGGAGGGCACAGGTAAAAATGCCAGTGAACAAAGTTCATGTGCAAATGTTCATACAAACAGAGAACCAGATCTTGGTTTGGGGAAGTGAATGTCATGTGGCAATTCCTTTTAGCAGTTGAACTTAACCACTAAACCTGGTAGTCCTTTGGAGATACTCCAAGTTCTGTGCTTAGTCTCATCTTGGGGGATCGTGTGGCACTGGGATAGATGTAAGCAAGCATTCTCTTCACATAGCAAGTTGTCACAGCTACCAGAACACATGTTTTCCTTTAAATGCTTTTATATTGACTTTTACTTAGTTTGTGTATGTACAGATAAATCCCAACAAACTACTTGATGTAAACACAATGAGTAGAAGAAAGATTTTATAATTTACCTAAATGATAGTCCCCGGAATTGAAACTCGAAAGAAGGAGGATAGAAGGATACAGCTCCAGCTCCTTTTCCACTCTTTAAAAATATAAAAATCCACAGGTGAGTTAACAAGGCAGAGAAAAGGAGCTCTGATTCTCTTCATACTCATGGTGAACTATTACATTATTTTGGTCCTGTGTAAGAATGCTTTTGACTGGGTTTCTGTTGTATATATGTTAAGCATGAAAGCCCAGAAATTTGGGTACATCTGACAGACTTAACATTATCTTCCCTTTCTCTTCTTCCCTATGGGACATTCTGTGGACATTCTTTGAGACAGTTCATAGCCTCAAAAAATGTCAGAATGTGGATAATAGGTTGAGAAGCCAGTTCTATTCCTGGGAATTAGGAGCAAGTAAAAGCATCATTTACATTGGTGAATGAGTCTTTCCCTGCCAAGATAAAACAGATCTGTGGGTCTGAGGGGCTCTAAAAGCATTCATCAAAGGGAAAAGGGAACTCAGTCATATGGGAAGATTTAATATATTTAGCATTATTTTTTCTAAATATTTTGTATAGTTTAAAAAGTGTCTTTACATTTTCAAACCTTCACCTTAGATATAATTCAATACTGTTCTGAAAATGATATTTCTCACATTTTCATGGCTTCAAAATGTCACTACTACTTTGTTCTCAGATACATAGAGTGGAGACGCAGGACAACAAGGCAATCAGGAGTGTGGATCCTGCAGTTACGGGGTTGTGGAGCTGAAATCACCCACACTGTCTCCCCTACCACATACCTCAGTCCCAAATCCCCACATTCTTACAGTTAAAGAGTCCCCCAGGGCAGCAATAACGTTGATGTCTGCGGGTTTCAGGGCATGCACTGGAAATACAGAAGGTGACACTTTAATTTGAGAGAAGAAATTTGCAGTCAAATTTCTTAATTCTCTAAGAGAGAACTTAATTCTCTAAGACACCAGAATACACCTGCATATGTGATAGGTCAGGCCAGATAAAGATCCCATGGATCACATATACTGAGTTTTATAAAGTTATGAAGTCAACTTTTCCATCTGAAAGACACAGAGAGGTCAACGCAAAGACAGTACAATGGGTAAGGAGCTGGCTTTTCACAAGACAAACCCAGGTTCAATCTCTTGAACTCCGTATGGTTGTCTGAGCATTCAGGAGTGATTCCAGAGCACAGAGCCAGTACAAATCCCTGAAAAACACTTAGTGTGGCCCAGAAACTAAACTAAAAATAAATAAAAGAAAAAAAGTATATTTTGGATCCTTGATGAAAGGGAAGAGGTGGATAGAGAAGTTGATGGATTAACTGGAGGAAGGCCAGTGTGGATTGCACCCCAGTGACTCCTGCGCTCAGATAGGAAGGATGGAAGCTGTGTTCTGAATACATGACCAAAGAGGCCTTGGACCCCATGAACTGACCTGATGTCTAGGCCATTGTCAGGAAATTTTTTGTTTTTTCACCTAGAATCATCATTCCTGGCCAGACTGTATTTAAAGCTAAAGGAACACTATTCTACTCCATCTGTAGGAATCAGAGCTTCCAGAGCCTGGGCCAGTCATGCCGTCCAGGAACTGGGAGATTAGTTTTGTGAGACTTCTCTGACACTTCACTCGTCTTCTGGCATTTCAGTGTGGTCACATGTCAGACATGGTGAATGCAGGTGTCCTTCACTTGAGTCCCCTTAAATGTGCTGAAGATGTAGAACTCCCTTAAGCATCAGGTTCTGTCCTGGCCAAGCTGAAATCTCCTGGACAGAAGATCATCATCACAAGGAAATGAGGGCAATAGAGTTACTCTTCCAGATGACCAGCAATAGTGTAAGCAAGGAGTCACTTAGAGGATGACAACTCTTGCCATAGGCCTAACTGGGGAGAATCCCAAATCTTTCTGAATTACAAAGTTTACCTGTGGAGGGAATTATGCTGGATGGTTTCATGTCTCGGCATTGTAGAACCATAGTGGCCTAGGGGGTAGAAAAATAGAGTATCTCAAAGTGTAAGGGACCAAACTCACCAGAAGTTTGCACAAGCACAGACTAAAGGGCCCCACCCTGAGGATGGACCTATAGGCAGAGCAGAAGATAGTTTCCTAATAATCTGATATACAGTAAGATGGGGCCTACTACCTAGTTCACAGCCTTCCATAATCTCTAACAAGAACTGGGTTGTCAACCAAATGGGGCCCTCCATATTCACCTGCTGCATCCTGAGTATCTTTGAAAAGGTTATTATGCTGGGATGAGTCTTTTACTGACTGACCCTCAATGGGCTTTTCTAGAGAGTGTCTCTTTCCCCTATCATCTATGATCAATTTATGGGTGATCATTATAACAGAATGGGATACCCCAATGTAGAAACCCCACAGGAATCCCTGACCATGTTTCCCCCTGCCCCTTCCCTGCTGAGAAGCTCACATACTGACTGTGACCCCCAAATCCAGCAGCATGCAGGTACCTGTATATTAGTGTTCATGCTGGTTCTCAGGAAAGGTTGTTCCTGGAAGAAGAGGGAGACAAGTTGAACAGATATTTTCATTGTTCTCTGTGTCACCCTCCCTAACCTACCTTGATAACTGTTGACCTGGACATCTCCATGGACTTTCATGCCTACTTCACATTCCCAAGTCCCTATCCCTGAGGATGGTGGGTGCTGGTTCCTGTAAGGATGCAGTAGGACCAAAACTCCCAGCCATGGGGGCATTTATAATGAACCCTCACTGACTTTGAACAATGACATCTTCCAGCATTTCCCTCAATCACCAAATTCTAATTGCACTCTCTCCCTTGGCCACTGAACTCCTTTCTTCACAGAGAACAAAAGTAGAACATGTCTATGTCTTACATTTGCCCTGCAAGCTCAGAGGTTAGCAATACAACCCATGGACTCTCTGGGAACAAGAATTAACAGATACCAGGAGCCACCACAAGAGAACAAGTATATTCACAACAACTTGATTCCAAGGGATCCAGTCCAGGCAACAAAAATTGCAAAACATAAGATTTCTGCTAAGCTGGCCTCAAGTTTTCTCAGTTTCCTGGCCTCAACTTTATAACAACTTGGGAATAACCAGAGTGGGAGTAGGCGAGTTAGAGCACAATTTCCTTTGATTTAATTTCCAGGGTTCACCTCAAGTTCATGTTCTTACAGGAAGAATATCATTGTCAGGGCGACATTTTTCTTTCATTGAGATACGTCATAACATATATCAGTCCCTCTTTGCCTTGAGCATTGTCTCCTATTGCTAAGTTTCAAGCTGCAAACTGGACGTTGCTGTCATTTCCTACATTCTGAGTAAGAGCAGCCTTGTACACCTTAGAGTTCTGCTGTTTTTCCCCTCCTGGGGCCTGGAAGACATCCAAGAATACTCTAGGGCTTCCTAACCACTAGGGGCTATGATTTCTGAATTTCTCAAATGCTGAAGTGGCATGGTAATGATTGACTATACTCTGCCATGGGCAGGTAGTTGAGTAAATAGGGAAAAAATTGAAACCCTGGGGTGGGAAATTACCGAAGACAAAATTATATGCTTTGAACTAGAATCCGGACAAGGACAATTTTACACTACCTTAGTGGGACAGGTGAAAACAATATTGCCAGTGAAATTATGCTGCCTTGTTTTGTGTCCCATTGGTTCCAGCTAAAAAGAACAGAAATATTTCGAGTTACACAGATATGTTAAGGGGCCAGAGTGATAGCACAGTGGGTAGGGCATTTGCCTTCCACAGGGCCAATTGGGTTTGATGCCTGACATACTCATGGTTCCATAAGCATGGCAAAGCATAGTTTCTGAGTGCAGAGACAAGACTAACCCTGAGCATCACTGGGTGTGACCCATAATCACGTGCATCACTTGTCTTCCCGTAGATCATCGATTTGCTCGAGTGGGCACCAGTAACGTTTCCGTGCGTCCTGTCACATGCTAGTGTAGCCCAAAGGCATCTGATTGCTCCAGGAACATGAAGAGCCTCAGAGAATTCCTTCAGGTCATGGGAATGATGTCTATTATTGTTACTGGTTTTTGGCATATCAAATATGACACGGGTAGCTTGCCAGGCTCTGCTGTGACCCATAACGTAAAAAACAAAACAAAAGAAAAAAACAGAAAGAAATGTTAGAATAAAAAGTTCAAGGTACAGATCAGGAACGAAGGGTGAGAAGACATAAGACATGGAGTACCAAGAGCTGAAAAGACAGATCAGAATGCTTGCCTTCCTGGTGCTTGATGTTCATTTGATCCCTGGCCCCCATAATGTTGCCCTGGGACCTGCTGGAAGTCCTGAACGTGGAACCAGAAGTAAACCCTGAGCATAGCTGTGCGTTGCTCCAAAACAAACAAAAAAGAAGACATGGAATCTTGTTTTCATCATTGTTGAGAAGGTAATACCCTGTTAAAAATATATTTCTGCGGGTCTAAAACTTTTCCAAGTTATCCTATTAACAGAGATAAATCTATCCCCCACCCTGCCATCTTACCATGTTGTTCCAGAGGGCACTGGCTACGTGACCAAGTGCCTTCTTACTGAAGTGGAAACAGTCGAGGTCAAAGTAAGTGAGGTCAGGCAACCCTTCCTGAAACCAGGAGTAAGAGAGGCTGAGTTAGAGACACCAGAGGACATGAAAGATCCAAATAATTGAAACATTTATTTCCTTTACCTCGGTCCTGGGCATTTCAAACCTCTCAAAGAAGGGCTGCAGGACCACAGTGAAGTCGTCCCTTGTGTCATAGCGCCCGCTCTTCACCATCACCTCAATTGCCTCCTGCAGGAGGGAGGAAATGTTAAGAAATGCCACAGGGTCAGGGCTCTCTTCCTCTGCTCCTGTAGGCATAATCTCTTCTCCACAACCATTTAATAGTCTGAAGAGACTGGGAGAGAAATCCATTGGAAAAAGTATCTCAGTTATAAGGATCTAGCTACCTTTTTGGATCACCCTCAACATCAACTCCAACCCCAATCGCAGACCATTAACATGACATGCCAAAAGGGAAGAGAAACCAATAGAGTAATAATTTTGATCCCTCTCTAAGTCTATTCTTATTAGTGTTTGACTAATACTGAAATGTCTCCTATTTTCCAGAATGCACTGGCTCTCCTTCTTCTGCCATTGACATGAAGGAACACGCTGACCACAGAGACAAGTGCAGCTGAGGAATTCCTGACCAGTTTGACCAATGAAGTCAGGGGTTGGCACACAGAGGCTCAGGTAGGCGTATTCCCAAATTGTCTTCTATACAGTGTTTCTATTCCAAAAAGTCCATAAAGGTAGTATCAAACTTGAATAGTGTTTGTGTGATAGCCAAGGATTAACTGTCATCTTAAGAGACTACGGTCATGTGGGGAACTTTTTTCCACTTACCTGATACTTCTTATTGTACACAGCAACTTGAGCATGTTCTTTGGAACCTTCTCCAAATTCCATGACACAGGGACACAACTTCCTTCAGAACAAACCAAAGATCAATCCTCAGCCAATGAGCACTGACTGCATGCATGAGGCAGGAACTCTACTAGAGATTTCGAATGCAGTTAATTGGAGGTCTCAAAAGTCAGGGCAGAGGGCCTCACTAAGTGGACATCAGAGGTGAAGTCATTGCACTGAAAAGAGCTTGCCAACAAAAGTTTATCGTTCAGAAGCCATGCTCCACCTCAACATCCTTGTGCCATCCTCAGGGAACCTGTGTCCTCATTGATGTTTGTCATTGATCTTTTGGGGGATCACCAAGATATTCCTTAATCTCTAAGAGCAAATACGTACTTTGTGATTTACTCATTAGTTATTTTGTAAACATTTCATCTGTCCCATTTTATGCCTGTAAGGACTCAGGCACTACAGGGTTCGGGGAAAGAGCTACATAAATAATTCCCAAGAGATAAGCTCAGGGTGTTTTACTAGATCCTGAAGAGTGCTATGAATTTTGGGTTCTATGTCAAGGGGCCACATCCACTGTGTCAAAGGCTAATGGTCTGAAAAGAGGTAAAGTGCCTGCCATAGAGGCAGGCTGGTGGTGGAGGGAGGGAACTTGGGACATTGGTGGTGGGAAATGGGTACTGGTGGAGGGAAGGGTGCTGGAACACTGTATGACTGAATCCCAAACATGAACATCTTTTTAACTGTTTATCTCATGGTGGTTATAATAAAAATATTTTTCAAAAAGCTATTTCAGAAAGAATGTTGTAAGAGACACTGTGGCTTGGGTACAGAGACAGCCCTATTCCCCCAAATAAGAAGCTGAGTGCTATTAGTGGGTGCCATGTTGTATTGGCTACAGATACAGAATGATGAAAGCTTCTCAATAGCCTTCCTACAGTCAAGGATAGCTATCTTTTTGAATCTTTACTATCTTCACTTCTGTCTGAAGTGATAGTACCCACACATTTATGAATGCAAACCGGGAACACCTGGATCAAACAGAAGCTTCCTCTGTCCAGGAGGTTAAAAGAAAACCCAGAGACAGAACAAAGTACTGCTCTTCTGATTTTGTCATGTTAATGCATCCTGCTTTTCCAATTACTCCTCCTTCACTAGAGGACCAACAGAAACCTGCAACACCATGACAAAGCAGCAGATGCAGATGTAAATGCAGAATTCAAGAGCAGCAGGGTTCCATATCCAGGTTAGGAAAACTTGGGAATCCCCTTCTTAACTTTGTTAGGTTTGAATTGCTATGATTTTAGCAGCCATCACAGTCCAATCTTTGAGTTTCTAACCAATCACATATACTTTCTGCTGAGGACATCACAGTGCTTTAGGGAATAGGGGAAGAAATTTTCATCTCACATTAGTTGGTCTTGTGGACACTGGTGTCCGGTCTCCTTGTATGTTGCCCTCAGGCTGATGATCTCCAGCGGTGATACCACATTCACAATTATCCTGGGAACCTGAGTAAAAAATAGGTAATTTGATAAAAGTATATGGCTGGGTGAAAAACCCAAAAACTAAAATATATCATTGGTCTTCATACCTCTCTATGGAGGATGTCCAGAGCACTCTTAATGTTGTTTTGGAAGTTTTCAGGACTAAAGATGAGCTACAAAAAGAAGAAAAGTCTCTAATACCATCCATTACCCAATACCTGTGGGCTTAGAAAGCCTCCTATCTTGGGCCCTCTCCTGTCTGAATTTATGTCACAGTCTATAGCGCTGAAATATGGATTTTACTGTAGGGTCCCTTCCTCACCTATGCATACCTCCAGTCTTTTCATACCAGTGACTCTCATGGAAAAGTAATACTTTCCCCCAAATGGAACTATTAAAAAATTCAAGATCACTTCTTATTAACTATTTACAAGGCCATAGCAAAGCTCCGTGACATCTCTGGATTCCTCAAAAAAAAAAAAAAGATTATGAAAAACTATGCAGTTGTTAGGGAAGATGAAGTAATGAAATTTCTTATGCAAATATGGACATTAAGGGTCTGAGTGAAATGATTCAGAGGGAAAGGAACAAAAATAAAATCACTGTGTTTCATTTAGGGACATAAATAAAACATAGTATGAGAATAATATACAAATACAGAAGAAACAAGCCCAGAAGGACTGTTCCATGCTAGGAAGATTATCACAAAGCAGGAGGGAGAGTGTAGTTATGACAGATAAGGACCGCCATGACAATGATAGTTAAAAATTGAAAATTGAAAATGATCACTCTAGACAAGAAATTAGTGTTGCAAGTGATATGCACAATACCCTTTTAGTAACAGAATTGCAAACAACAGCACCTCATATCCTATGCTCCGCTGGCCCAGCCTGACTTAAGATCCCTGTTCTGAGCCCCTCATTAGAAGCACAGTGAGAGTTTTTCTCATCATATTGTGGGAGTTGGCATGGTCTTCCTCCCTTGGATGTCAGTGTCAGTTCCTTGAGGACAGAAACTGGGTTTCATAAACAGCTAGACAGCTGTATACTTTGTATATAGTCCATGCCCCAGCAGAAACACTAGAACACAAATATGCTCACTGGAAAATACTGTAAATATGATTAAGTGAAAATCAACAAATATATAACTTATAAGTCTGAGTCCTTACAAATCAATAAGAAAAGGAAAACCTTACAGGAAAATTATTTAGTCATTTTTGAACTATATTAGGAAAATTACAGCAGGATGCAAACTTAAAATTAATTACAGATTTTTTATCTTATTTTTTGTACATGGTATTAGACAGAGTTCCAAATTCACTTTTTACATGCAGTAGTTCAGTTTTCCCAGCACCAATTATTGAAGAAGCTTTTCTTGTTCCAGTTCATACTTGTTGCTCCTTTATCAACGATTAAATGATCATGTATATAAGGATGGGTGTCAGGAACCTCAACTCTGTTCCATTGGTCCACAGTCTGTTTTTACTTAAACACCATGCCTTTTAAATTAGTACCATTTTGGAGTAGTTTGAAGTTTGGAGAGGAGATGCCTCCATCTTCTTTTATCCAAGGATTGTTTTAGCTATCCATGGGTGTTTATTATTCCATACAAATTTCAGGAGTGTTTGGTCAATTTCTTTGAAGAATGATTAAAGATCTCAATATCAGACCTAAATCCATAAAATATGTTGAAGAAAACATAGGAAAAACCCTCCATGACACCGAAGCTAAAGGTATCTTAAAAATGAAAGAGCACTAACAAAGCAATTGGAAACAAAGATAAATATATAGGACTACATGAAACTAAAAAGCTTCTTCACCTCAAAAGAAATGGTGACCAAGCCACAAAAACAATCCACAGAGTGGGAAAGAATATCCACCCAGTACCTATCTAATAAGGGGTTAATATCCAGGGTGCATTGGGCACTAGTAAAAATTTGCAAGAAGAAAACAGCCAACTCTATAAAAAAATGGGGAGAAGAAATGAACAGAAACTTCCAAAAAAGAAGAAATCCAAATGGCCAAAAGGCATATGACAAATTGCTGGTCATCACTAATCATCAGAGAGATGCAAATCAAAACAACAGTGAGACATCATCTCACACCAAAGAGACTGACACACATCCAAAAGAGCAAGAACAACAAGTGTTGGCATGGATGTAAGGAGAAAGGGACTCTCATCCATTGTTGGTGGGAATGTCGACTGGTACAGCCTTTTTTGGAAAACAGTATGATCATTCTTCCAAAAACTATAAATTGAGCTCCCATTTGACCCAGTCATACCACTCCTGGGAATATGCCCTGGGAGGTCAAAAAACACATAGTGGCAACACCATCCATCTACACTTCTATGTTCATAGAAGATGCTCATAGCAGTAGTATTCAAAATAGCCAGAATCTGGAAACAACCAGAGTGCCCAAGAACAGACAACTGGATAAAGAAACTGTGGTACATCTTCACAATTGAATACTATGCAGCAGTTAGGAAAAACAAAGTTATGAAATTTGTCAATAAATGGATGAACAGCATGACGCAACTGGCGCCTCCCTCGTCTCAGTCAGACCAATGATGTCGTACTTCATCTTTTGCGCTTGCAGCATCAGATCCTCAAAATATGCTTCCAATGCCAACGTATGTGCATTGAAAGTACAGACAGTCATTTTAGTCCTTCTTCGTTTTGGCAGACTAGGATGGCCATGAAACTTTTATCAGGCACTGTTTGTTTGCCTTTCTTACTGCTGCAGTATTAAGGGCTCTTTCAGGGTCAGGAAAATAAACATTTCTGTTACTGGATTTGGCATATCGAACACGCATCGAACAGCTTGCCAGGCTCTGCCATGCGGACGCTATATTCTCATCACTTTTTGGGGCTCTCTCAGAGGGGTGGATAGAATATTTAAGGTAATGGATGGATATTACATTCCCAACGTTCTCCCTTCTGAAATCTGACATGCCATCTCGTCGGTAAAGAAGGGAACAGCACCAGGCCCAGGCAAAGTCAGACCCGAACACCTGAAGAATATGCCGTCGGTACTCATCAATACACTAGCTCGGCTCTTCACACGCTACCTGCCCGAATGCAAGGTGCCCTCCCAATGGAAAACCAGCAGGACAGTTCTACTGTTCAAGAAGGGAGACATTCACAACATCGGCAACTATCGCTCCATCTGCCTGTTGTCTGTCATCTACAAGCTGTTTACACAAGTCATCCTGAACAGGATTAGCAGAACACTAGATGAAGGACAACCATGCGAGCAAGCAGGCTTCTGGAAAGGATTCAGCACAATCGATCTTATCCACACAGTAACCAAGCTCATTGAGGTTTGTAGGGGTGTACAAGATGCCGCTCTGTCTCACGTCCATTGATTTACAGAAAGCCTTTGATTCTGTGGAGACTGAAGCAGTCATCGAAGCCCTAGCCAAACAGGGTGTTCAAACCCAATACATCACGATCTTTCGTGAGCTGTATTACGGATTCACCACCAGGATCTCACCATTCTACAAAGAAGTGATCATTAATGTGAAAAGAGGGGTTCGACAGGGTGATACCATTTCACCAAAACTCTTCAGTGCCACCCTCGAGAACATCATGCGACAATTAGAATGGGACGGAATGGGAGTGAAGATAGATGGTCGGCAACTACACCACCTCCGCTTCGCTGATGACATCGTTATAATAACACCAAACATTAGCCAAGCGGCACAAATGCTGGCTGACTTTGACCGAGAATGTGGAAAGATAGGTCTACAGCTGAATCTAAAGAAAACAATGTTTATGAAGAATGAACTAGTTCCAGAGGCCCCATTCACTCTCAATGGAACAAACATCTCTGAATGCAGCAGTTATGTGTCCTAGGTCGAGAAATCAATATGATGAACGACCTAAAACCTGAGCTGCGCAGGAGGAAGAGAGCGGCATGGAATGCCTTCAAAGGCATTGAAGAAATAGCTAAAAGGACAAAGAACCTCCGGCTCCAGGCACATCTCTTTGACTCCACCATTCTCCCTGCGTTAACATATGCCTCAGAGACCTGGGCCCTACGAAAGCAGGATGAGAATGCTATTCGGGTCTCCCAGAGAGGAATCGAAAGAGCTATGCTTGGAATATCACGCCTCACTCAAGTGAGAGAAGGAATCTGGAGTTCTGACCTCCGTCGCTATTCCAGAATCAGGGACGCTGTCTCGTTTGCCAAGGCATCAAAAATCAGATGGGCTGGACATGTAATGCGATTTGGAGACAACCGCTGGACTAGAGCCATTACCGACTAGATCCCGCGGGATGTCAAAAGATCACGTGGCCGCCCACCTACAAGACGGTCAGACTTCCTTGTCAAGACCCTGAAGGGGGCCGGAGTGATAGCCCAGAGGGTAGGGCGTTTGCCTTGCACGGCTGGCCTGTGCCGGCCGGGTTTGATCCCCGGCATCCCATATGGTCCCCCGAG
This sequence comes from Cryptotis parvus, assembly GCA_021461705.1. NCBI lineage: Eukaryota > Metazoa > Chordata > Mammalia > Eulipotyphla > Soricidae > Cryptotis > Cryptotis parvus. The sequence goes on from JAJIBD010026459.1 coordinate 86,074, forward strand.
CACCGCCAGGAAGTTATTCCTGAGTGCAGAGCCAGGAGAAACCCTTGAGCATTGCCAGGTGTGACCCAAAAAGCAAAAAAAAAAAAAAAGACCCTGAAGGAACGGTTTGAGGCTCTTCATATTTCTGAATCAACCAGATGCCATTGGGCTACATTGGCACGTGATAGGGTCCAATGGAAATGTTACTGGTGCCCTCCGCTCGAGCAAATCGATGAATAACGGGATTCAACTGATCAAGTGATCAAATGGATGAACATGGAGAGGATCATGCCAAGTGCAATTAGTCAAGGAATGAGGACAGATATAGAATAACTGCCCAAGACCAAGCAAAACATGGATCAGGAGTTCTAATCAAAGGGTGGAATCTACTGCAAGTGTGTGGAAATCAGAGGTTAGGTAGGACAGAGAAAGGAACGGTGTAATAATAATTGTCAGAAATAATACCAGCTAAGAACTGAGCATTGAATGTAGGCAAGGGTATATACATGATAACCTCTATATGTGTGCATTGCAAGCCACAATATATAAGAGAAGGGAGAGAGAGTGGAGAGAGAGAGAGACAGAGAGAGACAGAGAAGAGAGAGGCAGAGGGACAGACAAAGAGAGAGAGTGAAGAGGCAAAGTTCCTGCCATAGAGGCAGGCTGGGGGAGGGGAGGAATCAGGGGACATTGGTGGTGGGAAATGGGCACTGGTGGAGGGACGGGTGCTGGAACACTATATGACTGAAACTCAAGCATGAACATTTTTGTAATTGTATATCTCGTGGTATAATAAAAAATTTTAAATTAATTAATACTATGCTTTAAAAGTATTAGTTACTTATTAATAATTAAATTTCATATAAATAAATAAAATTAACTATTCATTCAAAATTCACCCTTTCAAAGCTTATGTTAAACTGGAATTCAAATTCACTTTTTTTTAAGTATTTTATTATACCACCGTGAGATATACAAATAAAAAAGATACACAATTAAAAAGTTCATGTTTGGGTTTTGGTCATACAGTGTTCCAGCACCCGTCCCTCCACCAGTGCCTATCTCCCACCACCCAACATCCCGGTTCCCTCCCCCTTCCCCAGCCCACCTCCCTTTTCTGGATCAAACTCATCTTGGGGGATGGATAATAGGTGAAGGAATGCAATGTCATTTTTTTTTTTTGCTTTTTGGGTCACACCCAGCAATGCTCAGGTGTTTCTCCTGGATCTGCACTCAGGAGTTACTCCTGGCGGTGCTTGGGGGACCATATGGGATGCCGGGATTGAACCCAGGCCAGCACAGGCCAGCTGCGTGCAAGGCAAATGCCCAACCCGCTGGGCTATCGCTCCGGCCCCTGCAATGTCATTTTAATAAATTTATGCATAATCCCTCTTGTGTTTAGGACATCTATACCAGCTATCTCAATAGATTAGCACTCCAATCAAAATAGACTTAGCAGAGTCAGAGCAATTCTATAGTGGTTAGGATATTTGCCTTGTGTGAAGCCAGTCTGGGTTCAATTCCTCTCCAGACCATATAGTATGCTTATATGGTCCTCCAACACCATGGGGTGATTCCTGAGTAGAGTCAGGAGGAAGTTCTGAACCTGGTTGTTTGTGATCCACAAACCAAAACCAAAAAGGATAATAAAAAGGAAAGAAAGAAATACAAAAAGGGAGTGAGGGAGGGTGGAAGGAAGGAAGGAAGGAAGGAAGGAAGGAAGGAAGGAAGGAAGGAAGGAAGGAAGGAAGGAAGGAAGGAAGGAAGGAAGGAAGGAAGGAAGGAAGGAAGGAAGGAAGGAAGGAAGGAAGGAAGGAAGGAAGGAAGGAAGGAAGGAAGGAAGGAAGGAAGGAGTGACAGGAAGGAAGGAAGGACAGGAAGGTAAGAAGGACAGGAAAGGAAGGAAAGACAGGAAGAAGAGAGGGAGGGAGATAAGAGGGAGGAAGAAAAACATTTCCATAGTTACAGAAAATTTTGGAGGGATATTTATCAAGTGAATGACATTTCTGTGTATTTTTTAATTTGATTGAATTGATTTGCTTTCCTTTGTATAGCTTGTTCAAATAATGATGACTATTATGTTTCAAGTCTGCTTAAGCATAATTGGCTCCACATAAAAAATGTAGAGCCAACTGTGTCAAGCAGAAGACTAACTGACTGATCAGGCTGCATTGCTCCAGAACAGTGGAGTAGAAATTTTTCCCAAGAGGCACTTTGTATTTTATATCAAAAGACCTACCTTTTCAGTGCAGGAATAACAGAGGTCATTGACTCCTATAAACATAGTTAGTAATTTCCAATCATTTTTATAATTTATTTTCTGAAAAGAACAGGAAACAGTCATATGAATGTCACGTTTAGGATTATGTTCAATAGCAATTACTAAGTGCTGAATACAGGTTGGGTCTCCACACACCAGAAGTTTTAGTAAATATTAATATTATCTCTTCTTTGATTGAGGATCCTGAGGCCATAAGTCCCAAATTCTTGATGCCAGCTCATTGGTGCTGCTTTTTTTTTTTTTTTGCTTTTTGGGTCACACCTGGCAATGCTCAGGGGTTACTCCTGGCTCTTCACTCAGAAATTCCTCCTGGCCGTGCTCAGGGGACCATATGGGATGCCGGGGATCGAACCAGGGTTGGCTGCGTGCAAGGCAAACGCCCTACCCTCTGTGCTATTGCTCCGGCCCCTGGTGCTGCTTTTTTAAATGTAAAATTTCTAAACTTCCATGTGACTCTGACAAATAAAAAACCTCATCCCCTCTGTCTCAGTGGATTTCTCCTGCCTACTCCCCCCTTTCAAGGTTTTCTACCAAATATGATTACAACTGGGGCAGCCCATTCCTCACAGACTCACCCTGTCATTTTTCATCTTCCTTATCACCTCGGAGACCTGATTAGACATGTCCCTGTGGGTTAAGAGCACAAGGGGGTAAGTTGGTTGTGAAAAGAGTGTGGTGCAGGGAGTATAAATCCAATGGCAAAATTATTATGGTCCAGATGGATCTCCTTGTGGGAAGCATAAATCAAGTCCAGCTCTATCAAATAGCCCATTCTTCATCCAATGCCCAGTGGTGATAAGAAGGCACATTGTACTATGGGATAGGCAGAGCATTGATAGTCATAAGGGTAGAACCAATAGTGGAGTTTTTTTTGAGATTTGTTGAATTGGTTCTTTTAAGACAGCTCATTCAAGACCAAAAGAAGGGTGTCATTTCACACATGGCTGGGAAGGCACTCACTTGTGTGTTTACCAATAATTTGGTTCCTAACACTCAAGCTCACATGGCGGGTCAGATACATTTGCTCTAGACTCATAATCATCTTTTTGCAATCTGTGAATTGCTGCACATGTGGTGAAAATACTGCACATGTAGGTGTAAATTATTTATATTGAAGGTAGGTCACTTGATCACTTGATCACTTGATCACTTGAATCCGTTATTCATTGATTTGCTTGAGCGGGCGCCAGTAACATTTCCATTGGACCCTATCACGTGCCAATGTAGCCCAATGGCATCTGGTTGATTCAGGAATATGAAGAGCCTCAAACCGTTCCTTCAGGGTCTTAACAAGGAAGTCTGACCATCTTGTAGGTGGGCAGCCACGTGATCTTTTGACATCCCGTGGGATCCAGTCGGTAACGGCTCTAGTCCAGCGATTTGGAGACAACCGCTGGAAGGTAGGTCAAGGGAATAAAAATAAAATGGATAGAAAAGTCTCTTGCAATGTGTGGAAACCATGCTTAGAGGCCTATAGCCTAATCCTAAGAACTGCTTCCAACACTGTTAAGCTCTGAGGCTTGGACAAGTATTTCATCTTGAAAACATCTGGAATTTATTTTCTGGGGAGGTAAGAGAAAATGTAGGGGCATTTATGGTGGAATGGGGCACCAAAGGAGGGACAGGTGCTGGAATACTGTATGACCGAAACCCAATCATGAACATCTTTGTAACTGTATATCTCATGGTGGTATAATAAAAAATAATTTTGAAAATAGCAATGTAAGCATATTCTCTTCAGAGAGCTGTCAGCAGTAATAAATATACTCACAGGAAGGGTGTATGAAAGGAATAAGGGAAAGAAGAAAGGAATAAAGGAAGGAATGAATAAAGGAAGGAAGGAATAAAGGAAGGAAGGAAGGAAGGAAGGAAGGAAGGAAGGGAAGGAAGGAAGGAAGGAAGAAGAAGGAAGGAGGAGGAAGGAAGGAAGGAGGAGGAGGGAGGGAGGGAGGGGAGGGAGGGGAGGGAGGGAGGAAGGAAGGAAGGAAGGAAGGAAGGAGAAAGGAAGGTTGTTGGAAGGAAGGAAAGAAGGAAGGCGAGAGGGAGGGAAGGAAAAAGGAAGGAAGGAAGGAATTGATTGCCTGGAAAAACTGAACCAAGATCACTACCACTATCACTATCTTCCCGTTAATCATCTATTTGCGGGCACCAGTAATATCGCCATATGTCCCGTCTCATGCTAGTTGAACCCAAAGGCATCCACTTGCTCCAGGAACATAGAGAGCCTCAAAACATTATATTAGGTCATGGCAATGACCTAAAATAAATGTTACTGGTATTTGGCATATCAAATACTACACGAGCAGCTTGCCAGGCTTGCTGTGCGGGTGGCATACTGTTGTAGTCACCTCTAAATAAAGCATTGATAGATGAAACGTGCGGCCGCTAGCAGCCAGACAAGGCTGTGATAGTCTGGTCTGCTGGGTGGAGTTGTGACGAGAGGGAAGTCCGGATGTGGAAAATGGCGGGCCCCATGGAGTAGTGGAGGGTGGTCTGGCTTGTTGTGAGGCTCTGCTGAGGTGGCAGGCCAGGGCTAGAACCCGCCATGCCTGCCAGGCGCCTCACTAGCATCTAGGCACAGGGAGAGCAAGGGAGCAGCTCTGCCCCATGTCTGAGAGTCTCTGGTTCAGCATACCTGGGCCGGACTGAAAAGAAACTGCTGCAGGGTGGGTGTGGATGATCCGGGCTGTGATAGTCTGGTCTGCTGGGTGGAGTTGTGACGAGAGGGAAGTCCGGATGTGGAAAATGGCGGGCCCCATGCAGTAGTGGAGGGTGGTCTGGCTTGTTGTGAGGCTCTGCTGAGGTGGCAGGCCAGGGCTAGAACCGACCATGCCTCCCGGGCACCTCACGAGTGCTAGTTTTATTTTTTAATATTTTACTATACCACCATTACATATACAATTACAAAATATTCATGATTGGATTTTAATCATACATTGTTCCAATGCCCTATTCCCACCACCAATATCCCCAAATTCTCTCCAACCTCCCCCACCCCTGCCTCTATAGGAGGTACTTTTCCTTTTCTACTCTCTCTCTCTCTCTCTCTCTCTCTACTCCCTTCTTACACAACATTGTGACTTGCCATATAGACATTTAGGGATTATCGTGGAAATTCGTTTGTGTACATTCAATGCTCATTTCTATTCTGTCATTATCATTTCACACAATTAGTAAAACACTGGTATATATTTATATCCCACTAATGAATGCAGTCATTCTATATCTGACCTTTTCCTTCTGACTAATTTCACTCACAATATTCATTGCAGCACTTTTCACAATAGCCAGAATCTGGAAACAACCTGAATGCCCAAGAACAGAAGATTGGCTAAAGAAACTATGGTAAATCTACATTGTGGAATACTGTGCAGCTGACAGAAAAAAGAAAGTCATGAAATTTACCTGCAAGTTGATGGATAAGAGTCCTAGTCATGTTAATATTTCAATGCATCAAAAAACCGCTTAAATTACATGGCTGGAGAGATATTACAGTGGGTTTACACTTGCCTTACATGTGGGTGACCTTTCAGTATTTAGTATAGTTGTCTGAGCACCACCCGGAGTAATCCCTGAGCTCAGAAGTAAGCCATGAATATCACCAAGTGTGTCCCCGAAAACAAAAGAAAGCAAAAAGAAAAAAAAGCCTAATATTCTAGCTGAACACTCTTCAAGGATACTTAAAAATGCTTACAAATAGAATACAATAGTTAGGTTACTACACACAGTAATAGTAATAGCAACAAGCCAGACGACCCCACCACTCCATGAGGGCCTCCATTTTCCACATCCGGACTTCTCTCTCGTCAGAACTCCACCCAGCAGACCAGCCTATCACAGCCCGGCTCGCGTGGCCACAAGTGGCCGTGGTGGTTCATCAATAAATGCTGGACTTAGAGATGACTATAAGAGTATGCTACCTGCACGGCAGAGCCTGGCAAGCTACCCGTGTTGTATTTGATATGCTAAATACCAGTAACAATTATAGACCTCATTGCAGAATGGATTGAGGCTCTTTATGTTCCTGGAGCAAGCATATGTCCTTGGGCTCTACTATCATGAGACAGGACATATGGAGATGTTACTGGGGTCCACTCGAGCAAATCGATGATGAACGGGAAGACAGTGATACAGTGATACAGTTAGGTTACAAATAACCTATTAAATTATTTATATTTATGTCTGCAAATAGTGATAGCTTGACTACTTCTTTGTCTGGATGCCTTAATATTCTTTTATTCTCTGATTGCTATGGCAAGTACTTCCATACCATATTAAATAGGAGTGGTTGAAAACCCTAAACTCTCTACCCAAAATATCCTAGAAACAATAGATAACTATAGGAGAGTGACAGGATATAAACTCAATACCCAAAGTCAATGGCTTTCCTGTACACAAATAACAAAAGAGAAGAAAGGGATATTAAGAAAAATTATCCCATTCTCAATTGTGCCACAGAAAGTCAAATACCAAGGAGATAGTTTAGCTAAGAATGTAAAGGACATGTACAAAGAAAACTACAAAATGCTTCTTCCAGAAATCAAAGAGGACATGAGGAAATGGAAACACATTCCCTGCTCATGGATTGGTAGAATAAACATTGTCAAAATGGTAATAACCCCTAGAGCCTTATAAAGATTAAATGTAGTCCCTATAAGGATACCCATGACACTCTTCAAAGAAATTTACCAAACACTCTTGAAATGTGTATGAAATAATAAATCCCCAGGAATAGCTAAAGGAATCCTTGGGAAAACGAAGATGGGAGGAATCACCTTTACCAACTTCAAACTGTACTACAGAGTGATATTATTTAAAACAGTATAGTATTGAAATAAAACAGATCTATAGACCTATGGAATAGAGTTGAGTATCCTGACAGACATCCTCAAATACATGATCATGGAATCTTTGATAAAAGAGCAAAAAATTATGAAATGGTGCAAGGAAAGGCTCTTCAACAAATGTTGCTTGGAAAACTGGGAAGCTAAGGTGTAAAAAAATGAATTTGGACCTCTGTCTAACACCTTGCACAAAAGTCAGATCAAAATGGATCAAATATCTCAATATCATACCTGAATCCATGAAGTACATCGAAGAAAATATAGAAAAAAACCCTCTAGGACATTGAAGTTAAAGACATCTTCAAAAATGGAATACCACTAACAAAGCAATTGGAAGAACATATAAACATATAACACTACATTGAACTAAAAAGCTTGTTCACCTAAAAAGAAAGGTGACCAACATATGATGAGAATCCAAGTGGAAAAGAATATTTATCCAATACCTATATGATAAAGGGTTAATATCCAGGATATATCAGGCACTGGTAGAAATTTGCTAGAAGAAAACAGCCAACTCCATCAAAAAATGGGGAGAAGAAATGAACAGATTCTTCCCAAAAGAAGAAATTCAAATGGCCAAAGGCAAATGAAAAAAATGCTGATCATCACTGAAAACAACAATGAGATATCATCTCACACCAGAGAGACTGGCACGTATCCAAAAGAACAAGAACAAGTGCTGGCGTGGATGTGGAGAAGGGGACTCTCATCCATTGTTGGTGGGAATGTTTACTGGTACAGCCTTTTTATAAAACAATATGGACATTCCTCCAAAGACTAGAAATTGAACTCCCATTTGACCCAGTCATACCACTCCAGGAATATACCCTTGGAGGAGGCCCAAAACACACAGTCGAAGCACCATCTGCATTTCTATGTTCATAGCAGCATTATTCACAATAGTCAGAATACGGAAACAACCAGAGTGCCTGAGAACTGATGACTGGCTTAAGAAACTGTGGTACATCTACACAATGGAATATTATGCAGCTGTTAGGAAAAATGAAGTCATGAAATTTACTATAAATGGATGTCCATGAGAGGATCATGCTAAGTGAAATTTGCCTGAAGAAAAAGAACAGATATAGAATAACTGCATTTATTATCAGGATATAAAAACAGAATGATACCAATATTCAAGGCCAGGCAAAACATGGATTAGGAGGTCTTGTGAGTGGATGGAATCTACCGCAAGTGTGTGTCAGTCAGAGGTTAGGTAAGACAGGGAAGGGAACAGAGTTGGAAATGATAATACCAGCCTAGAACTGAGCATTGAATATATACAAATGGATATGCATGAGAACCTCTAAATGTATATATTGCAAGTTACAATGTGTAAGAGAAGGAAGAAAGAGACAGGAGAATATATATAAAATTATATATTATACAATATATAATATATTATATATTATATAGGAGATAGATTATATATATATAATATATATACACTAGTATATATATATACACTATACATATATATATATACCACACTATAATTTGGACTACACTAGTAGCCAAATTTGGCTAGTGTAGCCCAGGGAAATCTGCTTGCTCCAGGGACAGGAAGAACCCTCAAACCATTCCTTCAGGTCATGGGAATGAGGTCTATAATTGTTACTGGGTTTTGGCATATCAAATACAATATGGGTAGTTTGCCAGGCAGAGAGAGAGAGCGAGAGAAAAGGCAAAATGCTTGCCATAGAGGTAGGCTGGGAGGGACTCAGGGGACATTGGTATTGAAAAGCTGGCACTGGTGGAGGGATGGATGCTGAAATACTGTATGACTGAAACCCAAACATGAGCATCTTTGTAATTGTATATCTCATGATAGTATTATAAAAAATTAAAAAATTATTTCTATTATCATCATCACCACCATTATTGACATCACTAATATCATCAGAAACAAAGTCTTTGCAGCAATACCTAGCAGAATATGAGTTACATGTTTATCCCAGTTGGCTTGGTTTTGTTTGTAGTATATTAGTAGTCAGACAACCTGGGGTGGGTAACTTTGAATAAACCACTTAATCTTTTGAGCTTTGTTTTCTCATATATGTAATGAATTTATCAGGGTCCTTCTTGGACCTGAATTGACCTGAATTTTGAAATGCTGTCTTGAAGTTCCTGAACCTTAATATCATTGCTACGGGCTCTCCCCATGCTCGGCTGATCATGAGGAGTCCAAGAGGAAGGGCAGGTTCAGGGACTGGCCCGCCACCCCAATAGAGCCTCGGAAGAAGCCAGAGGAACACCGCACCATGATGGCAGCCATTTTCGAAGTCTGGATTCCATAGTTTGTCAGGGCTCTCCCCAAGAGAAAAGGCAATCTCAAGCCCAGCTTTTGTCAGACAAAATTTCAAGCAGAACTAGAACTATAGTGCAGGGATTAAAAATCTTGCCTTGTATACAACCAAGTCCAGATCTGTCCCTGGGATCACAAATGGGTGTACCATCAGGAATGACCTCTGAGCACAGAGCTAATAATAAGTTCCTAGCACCACTTGGAATGATCAAATACACCCTACATACTGCAAGCAGTAAATGTGTAACCTTTCACCACTTCCTAACCAAAGTACATTTATCATTACAAAACCTGACAAGTGTGTAGGATCCACCATTTATAATTATTCCTGCCCACTTTCCAGAGATAAATGAGTAGAGAAATTATACAGATTGCAAATGATTCAATAGAGAGAAGATATCAGGACTCCTTAGGAACTGTAAAGAGTAATGTCTGAGACATTTTCTAGAAGGTTATTTCATTGATTTTTTTTTTTGCCTGTTACATTGGGCATGACCATGCAGAGCTCTCCAGGCTCTGGAATCTTGGGCGAAATAGAGCTGGAGGACACAGAAAAGTGAATCTGCCATTAAATATCTCTGGATCATGATGTTCTGGTTCCCTTAATAACATTCTGTTTCCCATAAGTTAGTTCTGAAACCCTGTTGCCTGTGGCTAGCATCACCATTCTGATACAGCCTGTCTATGCTCTTTACAGGTCACTAAACTGCTAACATTCTGCCAGCCCATGGGCCTCTTCATTGTACACTAGTGGACAATGTTCACAGTTAATTTATCTCTTAGAAGAGGCAAAGATATTATAGGAGACCAGAACTCAGAATCAGGGTTTTCCCTGGATCCCATTCTTGGAAGGTGCTCTCCAACAAACACAGGTAACTTCAAAATTCTGAACCTGAATTCTTTGTCCCAAAAGCATGTTCAAGGAAAGTAGTCATGAAAGGTGCATTGATAAGAGATGGAAATTAAAGTGAGCTCACTGTAGCAAAGACATAAAAACAGAGGTGATCAAAGCCATCAATTAAAATCATAGATCTGGCATCAGGACCTATGTAACTCATTTTTTGAGGCAGCTAAATGCTGTGCTAGTAATTGTCTATGCTCCACAGAAGAGGATAGCACCAAAGAGTTACCCCAATCAGTTTATGATCCTGCTGCACCTCTACAAGAGCAGCCTCCAAAACTTTAGTCACATGTTAGTTTCAACCCCAGTCACCCTGCCAGGTTCAAAAAGTACTTATGTACTTCTCTCCACGGCTATTTGCTCACATTGAGATGACTCCTGAAACTGTCTGATCTAGTTTGGCTCCGGTATTGTATGTATTTTCATGTCCAAGAGTGTAGTCTATCAGTTTAGGGTTGAATTGATGGAGGATATCTGGAAATACAAAAAAAAAGAATCACGTTTAGTAGCTACCCCAAAGCAATCCATACATGAGCTTCATGGGTATGACTGAGCACTAGGGACAGAGAGAACCTCTATCCAAGGACCCTAATCTTTAGTAGACTTGGAAGAGAAAGGATTTTATTCAACTATATCTTATATTGGAGGCAGGTGGAGAGTGGCATTCCCTATTTCAAAGACTGTACACTGATTTAAATGTCAGGTCCCAGGAAGCAAAGAGGGGGAAACTGGTTCCTTCCCTGGCCAGTTCTAGGACCGGCAAACTCGCGGTTGTGGAGTGGAGATTGAGGCCTCTCTTTTCATCCCCCCATCCAATGACCCAGTGGATGTGACTATGAGCCTCACAGATATCATCTAAAGCTGGCAAAGTACCAGGACTGATCAGTAATGCCAAGATGCACCAATGCTACTGCTCCTACCTGTGGAGAGCTGTCCAGGAAGCAAAAGAAAGGGGGAAACTGGTTCCTTCCCTGTGGCCAGTTTCATCATCTCTTCTAGGACCAATAAACACGTGGTTGCCGTGGGCATGCCAGCTGGGCTTGGGGCAGGGAATTGAGGCCCCTGCTGTCACCCCCTACCTCCAATGCCCCAGTGGGCATGACTAAGATCTGTGCAGAAGCCATTCACAACTGACCATGAACCAGGACTGATCAGTAACTCGGGAAGAATGACCAGAGACACAAATACTAAAGCTTCTTCCTGTGACAAAATGTCTGCAGGCTATGTTAGCCAAACTACCCATCTGAGGGTCATATCTGTGCCAGGACCTTTCCCATATCTATGTTGCAATGATCAATGTGGTTGCAGTCAGCTATGGGAGCTGATAGGGAGTGGGTGGGGGGTGGTAGCATTTGGTGGTGGTAGGAACACACTGGTGATGAGACTGGTATTGAACAATGACTGCTTGTGATAACTGTACTGCGAAGAAATCTGTAAATCACAGTGTTTAAATAAAAAACATAAATATCAGTTAACTCCAACTGAGTGATGAACAATTTTGGAGAAGCATATTCAAACAGCAATGCATAATAAGGAAAATAAGCTGAGTAGCAGATGTAGTATTAGCAGCCACTGGTATTCACAAGCTAACGGATTTGTTCTAGAGTAACTGAGAACCTACACCTACACCAAATAGCATCCTCAAAACTTGGAGAACAATGGGGAAACTAAGGAACTCGACTGCAATCACAGATAGGGGTAGAAACTCAAGGAAGTGCACAAGTCCATTCAAATGCTTGAGCCTGTTTGATAAGAACCTAAAATCAACAACAGGGGACTTGAAATAGTCCCCCCTGTCTGTTTTCTTCTGAAGACAGGCTGGCCAGACCTCAAGGCCAGCACTGTCATGGGCAGGAGACCAGAGCACAATCTCAACCCTGTGATCAGGTCACCAGCACCTGTGCTACTGTCTTTGAAACACTCACCACGGTGTTGGTGTGGATATTTGGGGAGGGTGCAGATGCCAATGGTGCAGCGGAACTGATGGGGGCCCTGAGGTGTGGTGGCAGTATTAGATGAGGTGACGGTGCTGCTGGTGGTGTCAGTGTTGATGGCAGTATTAGTGGAGGCGACAGGGCTGCTGGTTGTGTTGGTGTTGGTGAGAGTATTAGTGGAGGTGATCGTGCTGATGGTATTGAAGGGGATGGTGGTGGCAGTATTAGTGGAGGTGACAATGCTGATGGTGGCTCTGTGGCCCTTTCCCTCATCACTTAGTGCTGACTCTCCACTGAAGAGATGACAGTTTCGCTTTAATGGGGTCAGCTGAGGTAATGTTGACCATGGCTGTTCTCATTAGTACTGTGACCACCCACCCTGTCGTCAACACCATCAGCACTGCCACCTCCACTAATACCAGCACCAACACTGTCACCACCATCAGCAGCACAGTCACCTCCATAATATTGCCACCATGCCACCACCAGAAGCCCAATCACTTCCACTAATACTGCCACCACATTCCCATCATCACCATTACCTCCACTAATACTTCCACCACCATCCCCATCAATACCATCAACACCATTTCCTCCACCAACACTGACACCACCATCAGCACCGTCACCTCCACTAATACTGCCACCAACGTCAACACCACCATCAGCACCGTCACCTTCACTAATATTGCCACCACCATCAGCAGTCATCTCCACTAATACTGCCACCAATACTGACATCACCAGCAACCCCGTCACCTCCACTAATACTGCCACCACCATCCCCCCAACACCATCAGCACCATCATCTCCACTAATACTGCCACCAACACTGATACCATCATTAGATCCTATGTACTACAGTTTCCTAATAGCTTTGTGTAGTTGTTTCACCTTGAATCCTAAAATCAAAATGTCTTTACATGTTCAGCTAGAAAGTATCTGAAAAGGTAAAGTTCCGCTATGAGTGATGGGTATTGAGTTTTTCATCTAGAAGCCATTTTAAAAAATCACTTTAAAAGAGGTTCCCTATAAATAACTTTTAAAGCAGTTCCCCATAAGTCACTTTAAAATAGATCTTAAATCAGATGATTTCCAAACATCACATCCTTCATAGTAAAATAGGAGCTGAAAGTCAAGCAATATTGATCAGTTCAGAACTCAGTCAGTCCCACTCAACAAAGAATCCTAAATCATCTTTTAGGAGTAGGGAACTTTATTAATAGCTGTAGTGTATAGACCTAGAGATAAAGATAACAGCATCACTGATACAACAAAATTATTTCAATATTAACAGTATTTGAAGACAAAAAAATAGCTATCATATGTATTATATGTTGTATTATAAATTTGATTATACATTTTATACGTAACATATATGTAAAGCAAATAAAAATGGAAACAATGAAATGACTGTCAAGAATATTTATTAAAAAGAATGTTTATTAGACTGAGTTTATAAAAATTCTTCAAATATTTTTGCATGTTTCCTTTAAAAACAAGTACTGTGGCACATACACTAATAAAGTTGAAAAAAACAGAGGGTAGTGTTTTTTAAAGAACATAGTGAAGGTTTTATAAATTTGACTTTAAGGGCCGGAGCAATGGTAGAAGGATTCAGATGGGTTCGTTACATACGCCCACCCTGTGTATCATCCCAAACACACAAGGCCACCTCAGTATTGTCAGGTGTAGCCTGGGGATCCCAGCATCCCAGGGCCTAAAGAGTAAGCTTCCTTGTTCTCTAGCACTAAAACATTTGTCTTATTAGCTAAATAGGGCAAAAACTGGAAAATGATCCAGCAGATATCAAGTGCCTTTCCTCAATCATAATATATTACAAGCAGTCTCCCCCAAGTCCTTGCACACCACTGTAGAACACCCCAAAATAAAAATGTGATATATTTTCATAAATGTGCATGTCTGAAATTTATACACTGTGACAAAATAAGTAAAGATAATAATTATTCTAAGCAGGTTATCAAAAACCCTTAAGGAAAACATTGAAAATAAATTTGGCAATGCTTCACTTGTCTTGTATCACTTGTCTTCCCGTTGTTCATGGATTTGCCCGAGCGGGCACCAGTAACATCTCCATATATCCTGTCTTGTGCTAGTGTAGCCCAAGGGCATCTGCTCACTCCAGGAACACAAAGAACCTCAAACCATTTGTTGAGGTCAGGGGAATGAGGTCTATAATTGTTACTGGGTTTTGGCATATCAGTAAATGTATGAACTGAGAGCCTACTTGGTAATGCTTATGGAGTCTTATATCTTACTACTTTAAAAACAGAACATCCAAAGTATGATCATGGCACAAAATGGTGCCCAATGTTATACACAAATGGAGCCATGCCATCTGGAGTGGTCTTTGCCCAGAATGACAGGCAAAGGGGAGCTGTGTTCATTTGTCTCTTTTTTGAATTTTTTCTTAATGACTTGCACTAAAATTCTGACTGTGTCTTCTTTCATCACTTACTTTCTTCCTTCTTTTTGGGCTGCTACTACTACTGAATCCCACCCCAGCCTTTGCAGACCACCACCACCACCACCACTAGTTTCACACTTTTTTCCTGCCCTTGACTTTCCTGCATATCCTATCACCACCTCCAGGAAGAGCTGCTGAGACTCACAGGGAGTGGTTGATACTCACTGGGCAGGGTTATGGCGTCTTGCATGGCCTCGTTTCCATCTAAACTGCTGGGGATCAAAGGGGAAAAGAGAGGCTGAAATGCCAATAAGGTTAAATATTCCTGACTCCAAAGAGATGAGAGACTACTTTTTGTGGGCTCAGCATTTACTCTTCCCTCTTTATTTTGGTGCAAAAAACTGGAAAATAAAATGATCCAGCAGATAGCAAGTGCCTATCCTCTGTCATCAAAACACCAAATGAAATAAAAACTCCTAACTGACTCCTTTGGTGCTTTTTACATCTTTTCATGGGAACTAAATGGATGACTCTGAGTCATGTCTGCAAAAGAAGATAGAAAATAAAAGATGTCTTTTAGAGGGAAGCCTATCATCCTAACACTTCTACAATCCTTTTTTGTTTCACTTTTGCTTTGTGGACAACGCTCAGTGGTGCTCAGGGCTTATTCCTCTCTCTGCACTTCTAACAGGGCTCAGGGATCATATGCAGTGTCAGGAATTGAACCTAGAACATCCTGTTGCAACAACTTCTAAAATCAAAAGGGAAAAAGTTGACTGGTTTCTAGGTAAGAAAATCTGCCTTTCAGAGCTGATTCAGTCCAGTGATTCATCACGTACCCTCATTTTCTGCCAAGGACACTGGGAGCATAAAATGACTCTCCAAACATGTGGACTGTGAGTGACTTGGGGAGGGTGTTAGGAATACATACTCCAGTTCCAGTTGGTGAGGTACCAGAGATGCCAGACTCTAGACTGACACACAAAAACATATTTGTGATATTTTAAGGTATTCTGAGTACAGAAGTGAACATTTAGAACATGCAGATTCCAAGGAAAGATGAGTGCTGTTTACTCATGTGCATTGTGGCATCCTTGGTGAAATAAAATAAAAATACAAGTGTTGCAAGGTGATTGCAAGCTTCCAAGAAGACTACAGGAGGGAATATATCCCCAATTAGGATCTGGGCCATATTTGCTCCACCTTGATCTTTACCTCTTTGTTGTGATGATCTAGGCTGTTTGTACTCTCTGAGCCTCACTTATTGAACTATAAGAGACTCTGCACTTATAATTTCAGTGGAATCACTGTCACTGTCTTCCCATTCATTATCCATTTGCTGGAGGGGTCACCAGTAACAACTCCATATGTCCTGTCTCATGCTGGTAGAGCCCAAGGGCATCTTCTTGCTCCAGGAACATAAAGAGCCTCAAACCATTCCATCAGGTCATGGGAATGAGCTCTATAATTGTTACTGGTATTTGTCATATCAAATACAACATGGGTAGCTTGCCAGGCTCTGCCATGCGGGTGGCATACTCTTGTAGTCACCTCTAAACCCAGCATTTATTGATGGACTGCGTGGCCACTTGGGCCACGCGAGCCGCGCTGTAATAGGCTCTTCTGCTGGGTGGAATTCTGACGAGAGGGATACTTAACATCTAATTCAGTGCTCTGGGAGTATGGTTGCCACTTCCTCAGAGATGAGCAAATAATCTAAGGTCAAGTAGCTTTCTCATGGTCTAGAGAGCTAATCTGAGAGCAGCACTAGTTACAAAGGTTGCTTCCTACTCCTGATACCATTTCACAGAAATAATGAAACCTAGAAATGATTTCAACTCCTATTCCCTATGTTCAGGTTCAATTACTTTTGGGGATAATATATGGTGGCTTGGGAATGCTGCCAAAAACCTTTCTCACAGGAAAACTACACATTATTAATTGAAGGACTTTTTTAATCCAAGGGAATTTTTTTTAATATTTCATTATACCACCGTGAGATATACAATTACAAAGATGTTCATAAGATGTTCATATTTGGGTTTCTGTCATACAGTGTTCCAACCCCCATCCCCCACCAGTGCCCAATTCCTACCACCAATGTCCCTGATTCCCTTCCCCTCCCTAGCCTGCCTCTATGGCAGGTTCTTTATCTCTTTCCTTTTTATCTCTCTCTCTTTTCCTTCCCTTCATCATCCTGGCCAATTGTTTCCTTCTGAACATTGGAGGTCTCCCTTGTCTGAACTCTAAGATGCCCAGAGATTCATCACACCCTCACTCACCTTCCTGATAAGTATTGATGATCATTAAAGGCACTGAAATTCTGAGGTCTGAATCCCACCCCAGCATTTGCCTAGGAGGGAAGAAGAGTTATGAGTAAACTTGCAATCCACAATGTGTGTGTCCTACTTCTGAGTAATATGGATGAGTAAAAGAATCTAGACAGCCTTTACTATACACCATGACTTTAAAAGGGTGAATAAGATGAGGAATAATCCCTTGGGATTCTGGCCATAGACTGATTCATACTTAGGAAACTCCTCTTGATTGAGAACAAGTAAGAAAAGAATCACAAATGGGTTGTGACTATGAAAGGCCATCTGGTTCTTATATGTTTTTATTGAGACTTTCTCAAAGTTACCAACTGGCCCTAATCTAAGGTCCCATGTTTCTATCTAACTCTCCTGCCACATGCCTGGCACACTGTTCTCTAGTGTAACTTCTAGATAGTGCTTCTCAGTTCTGTTCACTGTTGATAGGGCATTATCATGAGAGACTCCTCAAACAGACCAGGGCCTTTGTAATTTGATGGTGGATCAAAACCAACAAGAATCCAAAAGATAAGCTCAGCTCAACAGTATGCTCCTCCTTGTGGGAGGCTATGAGTAGAAGTGCATTTTAGGTAAGTTATGGAGCGATTTCTTGGATGGAACCCAGGGACAGACCTAGATACAGAATCTAAGAGTTCTGTCTGGCCCAGCACCTACACATTGGGGGTTGGAGGACACCTTTGTTCTCACCCAGCCTCAATTGTCTGATTCATTAAATATCCATCATATGCAACGTAGGTTGCAATGTAGGTTGAGTATATCAACGTAGGTTGAGTCATATGCAACGTAGGTTGAGTATATCTCAAGTGATAGATCAATGCAAATGGGTCACAAAAGGAAAAGTGTCAACAGGGACACTTTTTGTTGATGGCCATGAAAGCTACTGATTCACAGAACAACGTCTATAGCTGTTGTGATTGGCTGTGATTGAACAGAAGCTTGTGTGACGGCACAGCCCTTCACTAGGCATGCTGACAGTTTTATTGTGTGGAGAATAGATAGATGTTTGTGAGTTCTAGATTATCACCATGGAGTAGCTACAGAAAGAGACTGGAATTTCAATCTGTCTCTTGACTGACTCCCACTACCAAACACTTAGAAATTAATTCTGACTCAGCCACTATTTTGCCCTTCTGGAAATATTCCCTTCACTTTCCTATGAATGAACAAGGTCCTGATCTTTGGAGGACCATCACAGTGGTTGATGATAAGCCTAGAGTAATTCTGTCACACCACTGATTGTTTAAGTTACTTCCACCACAGATGTTCACACATATTGTACTCCCCTTAAGCTTAGTTGCAGGAGAGGAAAATATTACAATGGAAATGAGACAAACTTGGAGGGGTAATAACTGTACTCTGGTAGGAGTGGGGGATAGAGGAGAAATTCATAGGACCCAAGATGCTAACTTTTCAGAATTAGTGTTGAGGTTTTCTCTCCCGATTTTCATAATTAATCAATGTTTCTCTTGACCCATTTATTCTACAAGCAGAGTAGCTCACCATGAAAGTGTCACCTACAGCTGCAACTATCTTGATGTCAGCTGGCTTCAGTTTGTGAACTGGTAATAAATGAAATAATAAATGCAAGGTCTGAGTTCCTATATCCATGAAGACACATACAAGTCTTTAAAATAAAACAGAGGTCGGTTATAATAACCAATGCACTAGAACAAGAATATTAAAAGCATGTCATGTGCTGAGAGTCAGAAATAGCAGGTGAGAATCTTACAACCAAACTTCCTTTGGAGGCATATATATGTTGGTGTCATGAATATATATTGACCCTGAGGAACATTTAAAGTAAGTGGTCAAATACAGTCAAAATATCTATAGATATACCATAATAAGGTAATGTGGCTTTCATTATTGACCTGTAAGTTGAGGTCATTTTTCCTAGGTGACATTTTGCAGACAGGATTCTGAAGTGTATGCCCAGCATTCTTATAGGAACTTTTTTGTGCCAGGTCTCATTGGTTAAATCAAGCATTAGCCTAACCATTACATGGCAAAACCTGGTAAGCTACCCATGTTTTGTTTACTTGCTATGCCAAAAACTAGTAACAATTATGGACCTCAATTCCATGACCTGAAGATGGTTTCGGGCTCCTTCTGTCCCTGGAGCAAGTAGATGCCCTTGGGTTACACTTGCTTGTGACAGGACTCATGGAGATGTTACTAGTGCCCACTCGAGCAAAATGATGAACAATGGGAGACAGTGATACAGTGAACCTAACCATCTGTATATTCAAGTAGCTCCAAGCACCACAGTATCTCAGAGCACAGCCATGTGGTATAGTGTTCTTATACCTTCTAGTGCAGAAAAATACAATAATCTTCAGGCCTAGGGGATAAAAAAAGGCCCACAGTTTATGTGGATTTTCAATATTGAGGTATGCCATCTTGGATTGATTACTGGTCATAAGCATAATATAAACATAAAATAAAAATATTGCTAAGTGTTTCAGAAGCCATATTTTCAGAATAAAAAAAAGAAACTGAAACTTTCTCCTGATATCCACATACATAGTCTCATTAAAATATAGTCTTACAAATATAGTTTCAAACACATACTTGAAACATAAATACTTAGCTAATACATATGTGCACATATATGTGACTTTTGCTATAGGATGGTCAACATATGACGTTAAGTATTTACTTATGCTGCTAAGTTCCTTCTAGTTCTCAGGTCAATAGAATGAGTATCTGAGTGTGGGGGGTAAAGACTAAATATGTAGGAATGTTCTTAAAATCTTTGTCACCTATTTTTTACTTCAAAACTTAGAGCAGAAGCCAAGTATATGACAAGGTTTTGATGAGACTAGTTTGACTTACAAATCAGTTTTTTGGTTTAATTTGAGGGTGCAGAGCTCAGAGGCTCAGAAAGACCAAATAAATATGGAGAATATCTTTGTCTACTAACTCTCAGCTAAATAAAACAACCTAATGCAAAGATTTGCATCCTTAAGGATTTCTTCTAGGCACTGTGCCATGTTTAATGTTCTGCCTTGAAATGCACAGAAGAGGCGTTTGCCATTATCTTCTTATAAATGAATCAAGTGGTCAAATAAATAACCATGTGGGACACTTGGTAAGGTCAAACATGAATTTGTTATACTTTATTGCAGAAATACTTCTGGAGGAGGGGGAAGATATTTTGAGTTGCCTGAGTCACCGGTGTGAACTTCCTTCTTTGGGTAAGGCACATAGAAAGTTCCCAGGCTGGTTGTCTTGGGGGGGGGCGGGGGGGGGGGATGCTCCTAGGACTCACACACCACTTCCTCTCTGGGAAGATGTTTGCCTATGAAATTTCTTTTTTTAAAAAAATTTTTATTATACCACCGTGATACATAGTTACAAAGGTGTTCATAATTGGTTCTTGGTAGTACAGTATTCCAGCACCCATCCCTCCACCAGTGCCCCATTTCCACCACCAATGTACCCCATCCCCTCCCGCACACCCCCCAGGCTGCCTCAATAGCAGGTAGCCCAGTTTCCTCTCTTTCTCTCTGTCTTTTTCTCTCTGTCTCTGCATCTCTCTCCCTCTTCTTTTACACATTGTGGTTAGCCCTGCAGGTATTTAGAGTTTATCACCTAAGTCTCTTTGTGTATATTCAATGGTGAGCTTTAGTCTGCCATTACCATTTCCCACACTCAGTAAAACACTGGTAACTATTTATATCCTATTAATGAATGCAGTCATTCTATATCTGTCCTTTCCTATGAAATTTCATGACTCTCAACTTCTTGCTCTAGTAACTTATGTTTTGAAACACTCAAAAGCAAACATTTAGGAAAGAAAAAATAAACATTTATAAAATGGCATGCTTTCTTTGTTCTTTGTGAATTTTTTTTATCATTCTTCATTGTTATTGAACCTCATTTAACACACTTATGGTATTATCAGCATTACAAATTCTTCCTAAGCTGCACATGAAGATGTTAACTGGTTATTTTTCTTTCCTTCTTAATTGCTGTCATAGTGTATAAGAATAAATTCACCTCTCGGGGCTTACTTTAAGAAGACATCTCACTGGTTCACTCAACTGACACTGAGCTATTTGAAGGCTCGGCACACTTCATGCTCCGTGCAAGCTCCGTATAATGGCGTTACCATGATATTTATGGTAAAGAAACATTAAATGCAGGCTTGAACTCAAATATACATGAAGAGACTGTATATATAATCATCTATAGAAACCCTCTCATCTGGACTGTATTTTGTGGAAATTCCTTGTTCTAAGGCTTTGGCTACTCCTGCTTGACTGTGTCAGGCTTCAGATAAGTTTCAAACTCACTTTACTCAGGCATGTACCTGATTGGGGAACAATCCAGGAGGGAGTCTTGTCAGGACACTGTAATTGTACTTGCTGGCGCTGAAATGAGGCAAGAAAATAAGCAATGAATACTGTGATATAGAAAAGGGGAGAACAATATTTTCCATTTTTCTACTTGACATTAAAATGAAATAACATTTATTATTTCTCTTTTCCCAGTACACCTATCTGCGATTCATCAATGTCTTTCCCAAAGACAAACACAGTGCTGGATCTTTCACTTTAATTTGTTCTAACTTCACTTTTATAAGTTCTTGCAAGGAATAATACAATGCCCATATTCTTAGCCCACCCTCAGACTCTTAGGCTACATATAACCTATAAATCCCTCAAAAGGGACAACTGTTTCAAGGCATTTTTATACATTTTCCCTCAGATTAAGGGCTCAGATAAATTTTTAAAAATTCATTAAGGACTTGGGAGGGTCCTAAGAATATGTCTTCAAAGTGGATGGGAATAAGAACCAGAGCGATAATATAGTGGGTAGGGCTCTTGTCTTAAACGCAGCTAACTAGGATTCAATCCCAGGTATCCTATATGGTCCCACAAGCATTTAGGATTGCTAGGGGAAATTCATAAGTGAATATTCAGAAGTAACACCTTAGCAACAATGGGGGAGAACCCCAAAGAAAATGAAGGGGAGCAAACAGGGCTGATATTTTCAAGACATTCCAAACATGAAGTCACAGAGTACTGGTTGTCCAGATAATCTAAAGATAGGGTTATTGGCCTGAAAGATAATAATACAGTGGGTAAGGGAGCTGTCTTGCACATGCTTGACCTGGGTTTCATCTGGCACCACATAAGATCCCTCGAGCCCTGCCAGGAGTGATCCCTAAGCGCAGAGGCAGGAGCAAGCCCCTGAATAGCCAGATGCAACTCCCAAAGCAAAACAACAAGCAAAAGCATCTGACCCAGCAATTCCACTTCTGAGATTTCATCCCAAAGGGACCCAAAACACAATGAAGAAAACATAGGCGCTCCTAATTTCCTTGTAGCACTATTCAACTGCTAACCTCTAGAAAGCGACCCATGTGCCCGAGAACATCTGATTGGGCAAACAAGCTATAGTACATATACACAACAGAATGCTACTGACCGTAAGAAAATACGAAGCTATGCAGTTTGCTGACACATGAATCAATCAGGAAACTATCATGTTGAGTTCAATGACTCAGAGACAGGCTGAATTAATTTACTCATAAACTGGATATAGAGACACCATGTAGGAGTAATAATGGCCAAAGGAAATAGAAATGAAGGGCAGGAAAACTGGTTCTTAGTAGGATAATGGTCACTACGGGAAGGAGGCGATAAGCCAGGGACAGGACCACTATGATGATGATAGAGGGAAGAGGCCACTCTGGTGAGGACTGGATGCTGAAAGGAGGCAAGTGATATGCATGTGATACCCTGCCAGTCACAATAATTCAAACCATTACGCCTAAAACGAAAACATATAAAGGAAAAAGTGCCTGCCATAGAGGCAGGTTGGGGGTGGGAGGGACAGGGGGACACAGGTGGAATAAATACTGTCTATCTGAAACCCAATCATGAATAACTTTGTAACCTTTGATTCACAGTTATTTTCCAAATGTGCAACAAATATAGCATTGTGAAGCTCCATGCTCAGAGCTCCAAAGGCCATCTACAGCATTGATCATTTATTCCTCAACGCATTCCAATGAAACTTCTCAAACACTCAGTGAGAATTCCAGCCCCTGGAATAAACATTAAATGCATGTTTATCGATCAAAAGGAAACCCTCTTCATACCTGTAATACAGGATAGGTTATTGGCAACCTGGGCTGATAGTTTCTGTTCTTGTAGGTGAACAGATAGGGATGTTCCTGCAGAGAAAAAGAACGGGCTGGATCCATTTTCCTGGAATCCCTTCACCTTACGCTTTAGCATCCATTAATACAGTCAACTTAGTCATCCATCAAATAATTCAAGAAATGATTCTCTGAACCTTTCTTACTGCAATGCCTGTGAATGCCCCAATGACTCCATAGTGCAGGTCCAGTTTGCATGAAGGAGCACACCTCGGTCTGTAATCAGAGGCTCATCGTGGCAGGGAAAGTATCATCTTTATATGAAAATATAATTCAATTTGAAGTATTTTAGCAGCCAAAGCAGAAGGGTTATAAGACCGTTTTATATATTTTATTAATGGAAACAATTAAACAATTTATCAGGAAAACCAAAACTTTTCCATGAGAAAATTTTTTACAAGTCTACTCATACATGTTTAGTAATTTTTTACATTTACTGACTCAGCAACCATAACTTTATACTCACTACTAATCAGAAACATGCTTAAGAACTCTTAGCTTCACAGTTTAAGATTAGCTGAGATGAAACATTGTTTCAGTTGGGTAGAAAGAACTTTAGGTTTTCTCTATGGCTACTACTTCTGATCCCATGTGTAAATTTAGGAATGTTATTCCTAACCCTTGAGGAATCTAGGTGCTAAAAACTCATACACAATTATTTCCCTTAGCTACCCCTAATCTCTCTGTAATTCATCAGAACACTCCCCATCCCCGACCCAACCTTTCTGTACCTTACGTGGGCATTTCACCACCCTCCTCTTTCTACTGCGGTGTACTGCCTTTTTTTCTCTCTTGCTGGTTCCATCTGGAAGAGAAGATGAGGTTTAATTTAGAAAAACCTAGTAGAGGTAGTTTTGCTGGTTCTGATGAGAAAGATACACTCCAGGGTTTCTCAGAGCCTTGGTCCTAGGCATCAGCTTCAGCAGCACCTGGAGATGTTTATGAAATGTAATTCTCCAGCTCCTATGAGACCCAGAGACAGACACTGAAGAGGAATTCTGCAGCTGCATGAGAAAACTTTTGGTCCCTGGACCACCCTTCCTGAATTTGTAGAAGGAGAATCTGAGCACAGAGATTGAACCAGGGAGTTAGACACTGGTTTATGGGGTTCGTAGAAACAATAAGAAATGGAAAAAAAATGAAAAAATGAAGAAAAGTAAATGAATAAAAACTGTCAGGAATAAATGGTACAGAATTAGGGCCACAAAGTCAAAAAATAAAAACAGTCACCACACCAACAGTTAATCAATTGTTTAATAGTTAAACAATTAACAGAGCCAATTTCTTTTTCTTTTCATTTTTATGCCGTCAGTGCTCATGACATACTTCTGGCTCTGCAGTCAGGGGAGCAATCTTGGAGGTGCTTGGGGAACTATATGGGATGCCTAGAACCAAATCTTGGTCAGTCACATGTATTGCAAGCACCCTACCCATTGTACTATTGCTCCAGCCTCAACACATTATATTTATAAAAACCTCAAAAGGAAAACTCAGATTCTTTTCCAGTGACACATTGAATACCAGAACCTAAATGTATTTCTTTTTTTTTTTTGCTTTTTTGGGTCACACCCAGTGACGCTCAGGGATTACTCCTGGCTCTGCACTCAGGAATTACTCCTGGCGGTGCTCAGGGGACCATATGGGAAAAACCATATGGCATAGGCTGGCCCTGTGCAAGGCAAACAGCCTACCCGCTGGGCTATGGCTCTGGCCCCCCTAAATGCATTTCTATCTATCACCATAATCCTTACCGTTTCACTTTATCCCTAGTTAATGAGGGCATGGAGAATTCCATTAGATTTGACCTCAATTTTCTCAGTGAACTTAACACAGGAGAGATTCAAGGAGGGGTCCTAAAAGATACAGACACTGATGGGCCCAAGAGGCCCTAGATCACAGAACTAAAATCTTAAGAAACTTTTTGGGTACCCAAAAGTCTGTGGCTTTCCTATACACAAACAACGAAAGAGAAGAAAGGGATATTAAGAAATCGATTCCATTCACAATTGTGCCACAGAAAATCAAATACCTAGGAATCAGCTTAACCAAGTGCGTAAAGGACCTATACAAAGAGAACTATAAGACACTGCTTCAAGAAATAAAAGAGGACACGAGGAAATGGAAACACATTCCCTGCTCATGGATGGGGAGAATTAACATTGTCAAGATGGCAATACTCCCTAGAGCTTTGTACAGATTCAATGCGAGTCCCTATAAGGATTCCCATGACATTCTTTAAAGAAATTGACCAAACACTCCTGAAATTCGTATGGAATAATAAACCCCCACGGATAGCTAAAGTAGTCCTTGGGAAGAAGAAGATGGGAGGCATCACCTTTCCCAACCTCAAACTGTACTACAAAGCAGCAGTAATTAAAACAGCATGGTACTGGAATAAAAACAGAACTGTGGACCTATGGAATAGATTTGAGTATCCTGACACACCCCTCAAAGACATTATCAGTTAATCTTTGATAAAGGTGCAAAGAGTCCAAACTGGAGTAAGGAAAGCCTCTTCAACAAGTGGTGCTGGGAAAACTGGACAGCTACATGTAAAAAAATGAATCTGGACCTGTGTCTAACACCTTGCACAAAAAATCAGATCAAAATGGATTGAAGATCTCAATATCAGACCCTAATTCCATAAAGTATGTTGAAGAAAATATAGGAAAAACCCTCCACGACATTGAAGCTAAAGACATCTTCAAAGGTGAAACACCATTAACAAAGCAACTAGAAGAAAATATAAACATATGGGACTACATGAAACTGAAGAGCTTCTGCACCTCAAAAGAAACAGTGACCAAGATAGAAAGACGGTCCACAGAATGGGAAAGAATATTCAGCCAATATCCATCTGATAAGGGGTTAATATCCAGAATATATCAGGCACTGGTACAGCTATATAAGAAAAAAACAGCCAACCCCATTAGAAAATGGGGAGAAGAGATGAACAGAAACTTTGACAAGGAAGAAATTCGAATGGCCAAAAAGGCATATGAAAAAATGCTCATCATCACTAATCATCAGAGAGATGCAAATCAAAACAACAATGAGATATCACCTCACACCACAGAGAATGGCCCATATCCAAAAGGGTAAAAGCAACAAGTGCTGGCGTGGATGCGAGGAAAAGGGGACTCTCATACATTGTTGGTGGGAACGTCGACTTGTACAACCTTTCTGGAAAACAATATGGACATTCCTCCAAAGACTAGAAATTGAGCTCCCCTTTGACCCAGCCATACCACTCCTGGGAATATACCCTGGGAAGCCAAAAACACACAGCGGAAACACAATCCACACTTTTATTTTCATAGCAGCACTATTCACAATAGCCAGAACCTGGAAATAACCAGTATGCCCGAGAACTGATGACTGGATAAAGAAACTGTGGTACATCTACACAATGGAATACTATGCAGCTGTCAGGAAAAAATGAAGTTATGAAATTTGCCTATAAATGGATGGACATGGAAAGAATCATGTTGAATGAAATTAGTCAGAAGGAAAGAGAGAGACATGGAATGACTGTATTTATTTGCATGACATAAATATACCAGGTGATCTTACCAAAGGTGGGAATTACCACAAGCGTGGGAGTCAGGAGGTTAGGTAAGATAGAGAAGGGAACATGTGTGAATAAATGTCAAAAGGTCTGATACCAACATAGAACTGAGCATTAAATACAGACAAAAAATGCAAATGATGGCTTCTAAGTGTAACGTAGTGCAACCCACAATGTGTGGGAGAGGAGGAGGAGAGAGAGAGGGAGAGAGAGAGGGAGATAAAGAACCTGCCATTTAGGCAGGACGTGGAGGGGGAGGGAATTGGGGACATGAGTGGTGGGTGATGGGGCACTGGTGGGAGGGCGGGTGCTGGAACACTGTGTGACCGAAACCCTCAAGCGTGAACAACGTTGTAATTGTATATCTCACTGTGGTATAATAAAATGTTAAAAAAATATTCT